>JAODLM010000896.1:0-109330 GCA_036937905.1 Salvia rosmarinus
AGGTAGGTCGCCTTTGTTTAGGCGAAGATGGCTCGTCCTTGCCGTAAACAAGGTGGTTTATCTTCGTGCGAAGGTATCCGTCCTCGAAATAAGCGAAGGTATCCGTCCTCGTCTGAAGCTTCCTCGAAATAAGCGAGGGTAGTTCGTCCTCGTATGAAGGTATCCGTCCTCGAAATAAACAAAGGTATCCGTCCTCGTCTGAAGCTTCCTCAAAAACGAGGGTAGTTCGTCCTTGAACGAAGGTATCCGTCCTCGAAATAAATGAAAGTATCCGTCCTCGTACGAAGGTATGGGTTCCTGTTTTGCCAAGTTTTATCGGGAGGGGTAGTCCCCTTACGCGCGTTTATAGTTCGTCTTCGTATTAAACGAAGGTAGTCTGTCCTCCGTCGAGGGTATAGTTCGTCCTCCGAAGAGGGTATAGTTATTTTTATAAGAGTTATATGCATAAGTGACAAATAAAAACATGCAAGACGATAAAATAGATAGAGAAAAGAAAAGATTTTATTGATAAAGATAATGAAACAAGACGACAAGACTCGAGACTCGACTTAACAGGACTCAGAGACGAACAAGACTCAACTTTTGACACTTATGCAAAATATCTCTTCAAATGAATGATGTGCCATGTGTTGGGTATTTGCTCACCGGACAAATGGGCGAGCTTATAGGCTCCTTTTCCGAGGACTTCTTGACCAGTAAGGTCCTTCCCATGTGGCTTCCGGCTTCTTTGAGCATGGGCGACTTCTTGACTTCATTATTTGAACACGAGGTCGCCTACTCGGAACTATCGGGACTTGACACACTGGTTGTAGTACCGAGCTACTTGTTGTTTGTACCGAACTTCCTTGATGTAGGCGAGGTCTCTCTTTTCTTCGAGCAGATCTAGATCAGTTCGTAGATTTTCCCCATTTGCTTCGGCGGAGAAGTGAATGGTGCGGGGGCTCGGTATTCCGATTTGCAGGATCACCGCCCGGTTCCATATGCCAGACTGTAGGGCGTTTCTCCGTTCGCCGTCCGAGGTGTTGTTCGGTATGACCATAAGACTTGTGGTAAATTCTCCACCCAAAGACCCTTAGCTCGGTCAAGACGGGTTTTGAGACCCTTTACAATCGTCTGTTGGTGACCTCGGTCCGACCATTTGCTTGAGGATGGGCCACCGAGGTGAACTTTGTTGGATCCAAGTTCTTGACACGATCTTTGAATATCTTATCGAATGCTGCGTCCCATTATCAGAAAGAAGGATATGAGGATGCGAATCGACATCGATGTTCTTCCGGCGAAGTTGAGGCGTTTTTGCTTGTGATCTTTGCGAGGGCTCGAACTTCTACCCACTTGAAGTAGTCGATTGCGACAATCGAGAATGGAGTTGCCGGTGCTTTGCGAGAAAGGGCCTACGATGTCGATCCCCATTGCATAAATGGCCAAGGAAAGGTGCGGAGGCGAGGTCGGTCTGCGGTAGCCTTGGCACGTTCCCATGAATTTGACACTTGGACACCTTTTCACAAGGTTGGTGAGTCTTGAACACCGTCGGCCGATAGTATCCCCATCGCATGACCTTCTTTGACAAGGCTCGGGGTCCGATGTGACTTCCACATGATCGCCGTGTACTTCCGTGAGTACGTAATCAGCTCGGTTCGGACCCAAGCATCTTAGGAGAGGCTGGAGGTATGATTTCTGTAGAGAACTCCTGCCCCGAGACATATCGCAAAGATTTGTTCGGGATCCTCCCGGCCTCGAGCTTATCATGGGGCGATTCGCCTTTCTCCGGTATTCTTGAATAGGGTCATCCATTAGGCTCTTAAATGCGAGACTACGTTGACTTGGCTCCTTCATTGGCATCATCTATGCTTCGGTTTGAACTTCCTCATTGGCGGACTTGTTGACGAGGCCAATTTTCTTAAGATGTCACCGACCGTTTTGCTCCTTAGGATGCGAATTATCCGGAAGTGGGAGAAAGTTTGTTGTAGGCTTTTGGCTTTCTCGAGGTATTTCTTCATCCCATCGCTTTTGCCTCGTGCTTCCCCAACATGTGGCTTACGACGACTTGAGAGTCACTATGAACTTTCTCGCTCGATCGAAGACTTTGAGCTAGGCGAAGTCCTGCGATCAAGGCCTCATACTCTGCCGTTGTTCGTATTTTTGAGCGAGAACCGTGCGTATGTGATCTCTTGGCCATCCGGTCCAAGGAGCAAGATGCCAGCTCCGCTACCCGTTTTTCTCGAAGCCCCATCAACGTAGACTTGCCAGCAATCCTCAGGTGTTTTCTCCACTGGTTGGCTTGACTTTGTTTGATCGGACTCGGGGCTTGGTTTCTCGTGTGAGCCTCGGCAAGAAAGTCCGCTAAGGCGACCTTTGATGGCTTGGCGGGGCGAAAGATATATCATGTTCGCCAGTTCAATTGCCCACCGCAATTCTCCCCGAGCTTCGGCCGTCAACACTTGCCGAAGTGGATGGTCAGTGAGGACTTGTATGGGATGTGCATGGAAGTATGGACGTAGTCTCCTTGCAGCATTTACTAATGCTAGGGCGAGCTTCTCCAAAGGTTGATACCTTGTTTACGGGCCTTTAATGCTCGGATGATGAAGTATACCGAGTCGGCGTCCTTCCTCTCGTGCAGGCGCACTTATTTTTTCGTCCAAGGCGGCGAGGTATAGGAAAGGACCTCCTTCTTTCTGGAGCAGACGAGTAGGAAGTTTGGCGAGGTAGTTTTGAGATCCTCAAAGCGGACTTATGTGTATCATTCCAGGAGAACTCCGGAGCCTTTTTGAGTACCTTGAAGAAGGGTAGCTGCTTGTCCGCGGCCTTTGAAAGAAAGCGGCTTAGTGCGGCTATGCAGCCAGTCAGTTTGTGCACGTCGTGAATGGTCTTCGCATCTTCATTTCTAGAATGGTTTGAACCTTGGATGGGTTGGCTTTTAACGCTTCTTGTGAAACCAAAGATCATAAGAATTTTTGGACCGAACCGCAAGCGTGCATACGGGGTTCGGTTTGAGGTTGACTTTCCGTAGTAAGCGAGGGCGATCCGAGGTCGGCGACACACGCGGCTTCCTCCATGCTTTTACTACGATGTCGTCGGCGTACACCTCTACATTCCGACCTATGTAGGGTTGAAATAATTTGTCTACCATTCTTTGATAGGTAGCTCTCGCATTCTTAAGTCCGAATGGCATCTTCAGTATCACGAAGATTCCAAGTGCGTAATGAAGGTCGTCTTGGCAACATCTTCATCATCCATCAAGACTTGATGATACCCTTTATATAGGTCCAAGCGAAGACTTGAACCCGACCAATGCGTCGACCTTCTTATCGATATTGGGAAGGGATAGCAATCCTTTGGGCGATGTTTGTTGAGGTCGGTGTAGTCGATGCACATTCGCCATTCCTCCTCCTTTCTTCACCATCACCGGGTTGGCTATCCATGTCGGATATTTAACTTCGAACAATATGCGAGCTTTTAATAATTGATTTACCTCGTCATGGATGACTTGGTTCCGTTAATTTGCAAAATTCGTTTATACGAACTCGGTTTTGTCTTTCGGGTCGATGTTAAGCTTATGGGTGATGATACCGGGAGACCGGTCATGTCGAGGCGACCGAGCAAACACGTCTCGGAATTCCCTCGGGAGTTGGATAACTGTTCTCTCAATTCGGATGCCTCGGTAAAGCCAATCTTGGCGACCTTGAGTGGCTCGTCTTTGTATAGCGTGACCTCTTCCACCGGGCTACGAGAGATAGCGTTGTCTCTTTACTTCCAACTCCTCGGGTTTCTTTAGTTGCTATGCTGTGGGTCCGGGTTGGAGCCCCGCACCTCGTAGGGCGACTGTAAGCATTCCTTGGCACCTTCGATCCCTCGGATCACGGCTATACCCCTTTTGTGGGATCTTCATCGTCGGTGGTATGTTGAGCATACCGCCCTTACAATGCTCACCAATCTCGCCCAAGTATGATGTTATACTACGAGTAGGCCTCACTACGAAGAAGTGTACCACCTTGGTGGAGCTTGTCGAACCTTCCCTACCGTGACGGGTAGCTCGATTATCCCTTCGGGCGTGTTTCCTCCCGAACGAAGCTTGGAGTGGCAGCGGTGCTTGTGAGGCGCCGCCTCTACTCCTAACTTATCAAGCATTCCTAAAAGGATGCTTACCGATCGCGCCGTCGAGGTATACGCTTCACCAACTTGTTTGCGACCTTTGCTGGATTACCGTAGCATCACGGTGGGGCACTATCGCAAGCACGGGTCGTCTTCGGAGAAGGTGATCGCCGTCCTTCCGAGCCTCTTATTGACCGGTTCGCGGTATGTGGACTTCGGGCCCGGCTTTCAGGAGGACTTCGTGACTCAGCGGGGAGCCCCGTAATAGTGGAGATGACTCCGTCATATTGCGGTTCGTCGTCTCCTTCTTTGTCTTCACCGCGCTTCGTCTTCTTGTTAGGGGCACAATTCCCCTTCTTTTGCTTCCTCTTTTTCGGCCGATGAGGGGCCTCGTCTTTGTCGGCTCGTCGGTCGTGACCTTTGTATTTTCTCGGGACCCCGTCTGTACTAACACCTCGATATCCCCATGAGGTCTCGGCGGCTCCTCCGTGTCGTGTCCGTAATCTTCATGGAAGGAGCGACTTGTCCTTTGTTCGGCGTTTGACCCACCGTCATTGGTCGAGGTTTCTCGAACTTATCCATGTGGAGTTCAGTAAATTTACGCCTTGCTTCGTCCAAAGGTGTATTGAGGTCATTCAGAGGTGTTGCGCGGTCCGAGCACGGACTCTATGGGGCGTATTCTTTCCAGGCGCTTCGTCGGCCTTGCTCGATCTCCTCGTCCTTCTTCTCTTCTTTTTTCGGAGGATCCGCCTTTTTACGCCTCGCTTCATTCTATCAGCCTCGTCGCCTTGGCGAACCGATCGGCTATGCGCCATAGCTCCAGTGGCAAGACGGGGTTCGATTGCGATCTCTTTATATAAAGCCCCGGTGGATGCCGTTCGGAAGGTGAGATGATGAGGAGGTCGTTCACGTCTGCGACCTTGTGCTTTCTTTATTGAACACCGTCATAAAGTCGGCGATGGACTCGTTTGGTCTTGCCTCAAAGTGAGGAGATGTGCGAAGTCATTTTGATTCGGTCTTACGGAAGAATCTTCGATGGAAGGCCTTCATTAGATCGCGGTAGGAACCAATGCTCCCGGAGGTGGTGTCGAACCACCCGGGCGTTGTCGACTAGTAATTCCGGAAGAGCTTGCACATATGAATTGTGCCGAGGCGTTGGTTGATCATATTGTCTGGGCTGCGAGAGAAAGTTATGCGGGTCCTTAGTCCGTCATAGGGGTGATGCTCGGCACCGATATTTGTCGGGAGCGGGGTGTCGAGTATTTCGTTTGAGAACGGGTGACTATCCTCCGCACTGCCGAAACCGCCCTCGAGAGTGAGGCGAGTTAAATCGATCGAACTCGTTTTGGTAGTGAGGCCGACCTCGCGGTGGTCGCGACGTCCTTTCGCTGCTGCTCGCCCTCCCACGGTCGGTTTGGGCCCCGACTTGTGCGGAGGTGTGGCGCCCATGATTTGGATGCTAGGGGATTCACCTCGTCGCGGTGCCTCGTGTTTAGGCGAGGCTTGGTTCCTTTCTTCGGGATGTGGCCGACCTTGTGCTTGCCGAGGTATTGGAGGAAGCTCTCCTTGTTTTTCTCGAAACCCCTCGACGCGTCGTCAAGGTTTATCCGGCGAGCTAGAGGTTCTCCTCAGTTCCGCTGCGATCTCCTTCGCTTTGGTATCCTAACCTTCATGCGGGATGAGATTCCTGTTAAATCGAGGCTTTGGATATGCCTTCGGGTCGATTCCGTGACCGGCTTTTTCAAGTGAGCTCGGCGTGTCCATTGCCGTTATTCTTTGTTGTTGCGGTTGTGACTCGGGATCGTGACACGGTATACATCGTCGTGATTGATTCCAGTAAATGAAAGTTGATCGAAAACACAAAATTTTCGTTCCCAGTGCGCGCGATGATCGATCTTAATTTCGTAAGGAAATAAATGCCGCAAGAACACCGAGATTTACGTGGTTCGATCTATGAATAAGATCTACGTCCACGGGAGAGATAGTATTTGTGTATTGAAAATATGAGGGTGATTACAAGAAATGTAGATGATCTTTTCCGTCTAATCTATCCTCTATTTATACACGATTATGATAACCTAGATCTCGAATCGAGATCTATTCTAAGATAGGTTTGAATCCTTCCTATCTTCTCTCTAATTAGGATTCTCGTAGATATGACCGAATCTTCTGCGTTCCTCTTGGTTCAAGCTCTCTTGAGCCGGACTCGTATGGGCCGAGCTTCATATCAAGCTTATTTATGTTGGCCCTGATGCTTGGGCCTGGAAGTTGGGCCGTATCCTATCAACTATTTTCCCACACTCCTCTCTCATGCAAATTCAAACTAAATTTAGCAAACTCGTGAGCAGCTAACATAACACTACAATAGGAATGTCAATTGTGTGCGATGTTGGTCTAATGATAGAGTGGTTAATACTCGAGACCAAATGTCTCGAGTTCGAGTACACCGTAATGCGGCCTTTTAAATTTATGTATTATTTGACGAAAAAAAAAAGGAATGTCAATCACAAACTCTTGCAAGATGTCATAAGCCCAAAAAATGGCCCAATAACATTAACTATATAGTTCTTCAAGAAAAGTTGTCAAAGTTTCAATAAATTGAACTGTTTTCTGATTGAAGGACTTTCAAATCCTTGATCAAAATTGTAGCTATTACATCTTTGTGTGAGGCTGAGGTGGTAGCATCGAATTGTGAGCGATAAACATTATCAAAAAATTTGTCTAAATTTTTTTCAACAAATTCACAAAATAAATAAATGATTTATGGAGTTGCAGATAATATTCAGGTTTACTAATTTTAGGATGAGTTTGTGATGGGCAAATGTTGGTCCAAATGTATTGCTCTCGGCCTCTCAGAATAAAGATAGGGCCACAGCCATCATTAAGCATCAGACAAGTGTCAAAACATATAGTGTAATATGGGCCGAACAACAAAACCTCCCCCCTGATAATATTTGTTTGTAAGAAAAAAGTATTTACTCCTTTGTCATATACGATGTTATTTTTTCATTTATAAATTTCGATGTTCTTTTTAATGAATTATGCTGCATTTTCCTTTCAATGTAAATCTTGTGCTTATTTAAATTGATCACTGTAGATAGTTAGAGAAAATTAATAATAGGAAAAAGCACATAAAAATAAATAATTGGTAATAGATTATAAATTTAAAACACATTTCTTAAGTACGAAGTTTGAAATCGATTGTTTCTTAGGTGAAATGTAAGATGTAAAATGTGTATTATCATAAAGATCAATTGTAATATATACATACATATATATATATATATATGGGAGGGTTAACGTGAGAACCATTTTTATCGTGAGAACCAAAAAATGACGAGTTCATTATGAAAATTGATGAATCTTGGGAAAGTTACTGAATCCAAAAAAAACAAAATTTTCACCCCTTATGGGATTCGAACTCGGGTAAATTTTTTTGAATTTTGGTTATTTGATGTTACAAAATTTCTCTGTGTAAGCTAGTGGATAGTGGGAAGGCTTTAGTGAATTTTTTTCCTAGTAGAAATTCACTCCATGTAATAGAAAGATTGTGTTGAGTTATAGAGTTTGAAAGTACTAAATACCATGACACGAGCAAATTGGTCTATTTTTATAGTAAGAGCGTTGAAGTTGATTTCGGCAAAACCCTAGTTAGGGCTCTAGCTTCAGGGCGGCCTCAGACGTAGTCACTTAGTGACAATGATAAATTGGACGAATTGGGTAACCATTCTAGTGTGTTTTTCTTTCTTTAGTAATTGCTTTTGCTATGTTCTGTAACTCGTTGGATATGATTAATGTTTTAGGAAATCATGATAGAATACTCGAAGCAAGCGATAAGATTTGGAAGATGTTTGCTTGAGTTGTTGTCTGAAGGTCTTGGGCTGAGCAGGGATCATCTCATAGAAATGTAATGTGCAGACTAACTCTCATTCCTCTGCCATTACTATCCGTCGTGCCCCGAGCCGGAGCTCACATTAGGCACAGTGAAGCATTCAGACAACGACTTTATAACCGTGCTTCTGCAGGACAACCCCGGAGGGCTCCAAGTGAGGCATCATAACCAATGGGGGGATGTTCCTCCCCTACAAGGAGCCTTAGTCATCAACATTGGCGATCTTTTTGATAGATAAAAATAGTATAGACTAATCGATACTTTATAAATAGTTATATGTATACATTTATCAAAGTAATTAGTAAGGTTATAAAAGTAAATTTCTCTATTTTCTTTTGTATGTGTAATTTGATAACCGAAAACATGTACTTATAAAAAATGGAGGAGTAACTTAAAATATTAATATGAATATAAATATTCATACACAACATAACACGAACACGTCAAACCCGATCCTCTATGTATAAATTCCCAAGTAGGCAACTACATTTATGAATGAAATAAAAAGTAAAATATATATATATATATATAACATTGATGTTGTCATTTATGTTAGCAGAATGATGCATGAATGCAAGAAATATCTCACTAAGAATATCTAACTAAAAAAGGTAATAGTAACTTTATTATAAATAATAGCGAAAAAAATTTGTGGTTATAAAACTGAATACTTATGATGCTCGAAAGAAAGAAATGTTGACGAAAAGCCGTAGCTCTATTGCCCCTACAAAAGAGGAAAAATTGGCCACTTGTTACATAATAGTAATTATAATTTCAACCTACCTTGAAGTACATATTTTATCGATTACTATGCACCAACAATAATTATCACCAATCGATAGGAGTGAACTAAACTAAAAAATTTATAGCCTTGTTATTAATATGTAATTTTTTACTGAAAAAAAGAAATTAGCGCAACAAACACGTACGACTTTTTGATTATTTTCTATTTGAGCCAACAAACAACATTATGAGGAATATCTTAAGAAATGCCGTATCATGCTAAATAGTAAATATATTCTAAAGAAAAAACACAAAAATTCTTATACAGATGCCTAAAAATATCAATTATTCTAAAGAAAAAATATCATTTACATTGAAGAAAAATGTCATTTATTTTTTACTACGTAACTAGAAAATATTATCTACACCGAATAAAAATGTTAGTTACACTAAAAAAAATCAATGTCCATACATGCGAACGTTATCATAGGAGTCCGCCTCAAGAAAAAACTTATATACTGTAATGTATCAATTGATAGATTGACATTTGTGTATTTTAGAATAAATTTCATTAATAATATGTTTAACATGAGTGTGTCTTTGTTAACAATGTTAGGAGGGTGACAATCTAACAAGTAGACATGATTCTTCGAGGGGTCATTTAATTTTCATGATAGGATATGATTGAGTATTTTTATCTTCAATGTTAGGATTTAGTCTAATTCTATTTTTCCAATAAGATATGAATCAAGCTAAATTAGTTCAAATGATATAAATTATCAAGGACTTTGTAATATCCCATAGTTTCAATATATCAAAGTAAACAATAGATTAATTTATACTCCATTCGTCCCCAAAATATGTTCATAGTTTTTCTTTTTTTGGTACGTCTCCCAAATTTGGTATCTTTCTATATATGAAAACTAATATTCTCAACTTATTGCCCTCAAAACAACTTTTGTTTACATCTTCTACCACCCACGGTCCATCATTATCCCTACTTATTACCTTTAATAATACCACTTATTTACACATATTATCATCAATGATTCACCACGAATTAATTTAATTCTACACTAATGTGTGTCTCTTATTTCATTCACAAAAAACTTAATATTTTTATTAAAATTCGCACCGAAAATTCTGATGAATATATTTTGGGGAAGCATAGAATATATTATTAGACATTAGTAATATTGAAATTATAAATTTTATTAAAAATGAGATAGATCAATACAGTTGTTAGAATTGTATCGCTCACTTACCTCATTCATTCATAAATAATAATAATAGTAGACATTAGCAACATTGAAATAAAATTTGAAGAAAAAAACTTTTAAAAATGAGATAATTTCAAAGAAGTTTAAAAAAAGGAAATAAATTGACGTTTTGGAAACAAAAAGAAAAACTAAAAAAGATTATAAAATTCATTTTCTAAACCAAATTTGTTCTTAAAGAAATTGAAATAAAAAATAGAAAAGGACAGCAGTAAGATATCGAAAAGAAAACGTTTTCTATTAGAAAGTAGTACATTGTTATACAATAATATAAACAAATATCATGGGTTAAGACGTGTAAAATCCTATTTGGATAAGATAATCGGCCGATTTGTAACTTCAATAAATTTAGAAGGAAAAAAAATTAACAACACACTGAATTTATAAGGATTTATTGATATTTGTTTGTGTTTGCACGTGAATAATAATGTGAGAGTATGGGAGAATCTATTTACTTACCGTAGACAATTAAAATTTGTTAACAAATAAAACCACGCCACGTGTAAATTACAAATTAAATAATTAATCATATTTCTATTTATTAATGGAATTTATTCCAAAATTAATAGATATATGATTAATGTTTAATTTTATCGACAAATGGGAGAACGACATGTGGCAACGATACATAGGAGAAGGATAAACGCTCAAATTGTGCCAAATAAGTCATAAAAAGCCCATAAGCCCAAACTCAAACTCATGGTTTGGTACCTGGTCCATAAGCTCAAGCCCAAGCTCAAGCTCAAGTGTAGTAGCCCGAAAATTTTATAGTAATTAATAAAGTTTAATTAAGTATTATTAAAGGCTTAAAAGCTATTTAAGCCTTAAGAATTCGTAAAATTCAATATAGTGAAATATTAATCGGTATGAATCCGATTAATTTAAGACTTGAATATATGGAATCGAAAAATGTAGAGAATTACTAGAAATGAGTTTAATTATGATAAAATGTGAATTATGAATTTATTAATGTGTGTTTGCATGAACAATGTTATTAAATGGACATTTTGCTATAGAATGCATTAATTATTTTTATGTGAAATTTCTTTTATTAAATGAAATGAATTATTGTTAAGCTATTAATTTGCTTGAATAAATTATGTTAATAATATTTAGTGATAAAAGAATTATTTTTGCATATTTTTCTAAAATTGAGAAGCAATATTATAATTAATTGAATTTTAACATATGAATGGATTTAAATTATGCTATATGAATCTAAATTCAATTATGAATATAAATTGCATTAGATTTTATAATTTAATTGAGATATAATTTTAATAATTAGAATATACTAAGGTGTAACCTTAGTAAAAGTTGAAGTGTATTTATAAATTTGTGGAAATTAGTGTATAATTTTGATGAAATTTGTGCTAAATACACATGAAATCATATTTATATAACTCTAGAACTTTAATACATCAAACATATCATCTCCAACCTCAAAATACCTTCCATTTTCGGCACACACACACTAGTGCACACACAAAATTTTAATTTTCAATTTTAATCCATAATCAAGGGTAGAATTAAGGGATAATCACTCCTACTAAGGTAATTACTTCATTTATGCAAAGTTTTCATTAATTAAATTGATGAATTTTATGTATGAATGTTTAGTAATTTTCGAAAATTTGAAGGTTAGGGTTATGCTTGATTTGTTTAATTTTTGTTACATGTATTGATTTAATTATGATTATGGAGCATGAATAACATATGCTATGGATTTAAATTCATTAAATTCATGAAATTCCAAAATTAAAGTTTGATCATGAAACCCTAAATTTTAATATGATTCATATGTTATGAAATGATTAAATTAAGCTTAGATATATGTTTAGGAATGTTTATAAAAACATATGAATGAAGAAATTAAAAGTTAAATTATGTTTGTTAAATTATTGAAAATTTGAAAATCACATGTAATATGAACTTGATGATTTTAATTTTATTGATGAATTTGACATGATATTCATGCTTAGGGATATGAATAATGTATAAAATGAATTTATAGGAATTTAATTCAACCATATACTAATATCCTTAAATTTTGAAAATGAAGGATATATGTTGAACTTTGATTTCTTGATTTTATTTGATATGTTTGAATTGATATTTGAGATCTATGATAAAAATAATGCCTAAGTAGAATTTATGGAATTTTGAACATAAATATCAAAAGTTATAAAATTAAAGTTTAAACTAAAGTTATACTTATAGGTGATATATTTGATCTATGATTGAATAGATCATGAATTTATGATTATTGATGTTAATTGAGTATAATTATATGATATTTGATGTTTAATGGGTTGTAGATATTCAAATATTGATATATATATATATATATATATATATATATATATATATATATATATATATCGAGTTAAATCGCCTTAGGCGATTAACGTTGAATTGGATGATATTACTCATGTATAAGGTTCTTAAGTGTATGTTTGATGATATGATGATGATATTGAGGAGTTTGGGATAAGATTGGTGTAGTTTGGTGTGTTTGGGCTATACATATTACGGATGTTCTGTTCTTGAGGTAGAATTTGATATGCATAAGACGTTTTAGATATTACTTGATCACTAATAGTATAAATAAGTAAGAAAGATTACTAAAGTCAATAATGATCTTATGTTACAAGGATCAGCAGAGAAAAGGGAAGTAAAGAACGAAGAACCCAACTTGTTGGATTAAACGTCATCGGTGGGTAATGCCTCTCAAAGTTATTTTAAGCTAACGAATCTATGTTATGCTTGAACTTGTTCATTTTCAAATCACTTTCAATCACCACATGATGAGTATGTTGAAAATGAATGTTTTACCACAGTGTGGGTATGACGGCAATTACCTATCTGCGGTAGGAAATGTTAATTCGTGCGGGTAGATGGTCGTGAGCTTGCCCATGTAGGCCGGCCATGGTATCTGGGGGAGGCCTACTTCCTTACCGAATTACGTAGATAGGGTATGACCGTAGTTGTGATCCTCGGGACCAACTCGGGTATGTGATGCCGTATGTTTAAGAATGTAAGTGTGGTGATATGCTATCGAAAGATTTTTATGAAGCATTTATTCAAATTGTTGGTCTAAAGTCTTATTTGAAAGAAATGTTCAAAGTTTTGAAAGTTATGTTGGTTATTACCCACTGAGTACCTTCTAGTACTCATACCCAATAAGCGTTTTATGTTGCAGGTTGAGCATGGAAGAGGCGTGGCACAGGAACCAAATTTGAATAGTTATTTTGTTTTTCTTACTGCAAACTACTTTGGTCGAGTGTCATGTCTTCATATATGACATTCATTGGTCTTCCGCTGTTAACTTTGAAACGTGAAACCATACTTTTGATAAACTTTGTAAATATTTTGAAAGTTTCTATGCATGTATTACCGAGGTTGTGTTCTCGTTTGTGATTATTGCTGTTGTTGGATTATTTTCTGAGTGCAGGTTGGCTTAACCCATTTACCAATGTTATACTGTCCGTTTGTTTGAAAATCTAATTCTCTTAATCATTTTTTTATTAAAAGATTATCGTTAATTAAACCAGTCACGGCTTGATTATTTAGTTAAATAAGTAATTAAATAGTCGGGTCGTGACATCAAGCCCATGGTTTGGTGGCCCAAAGGCCCAAAAGCTCACTAAGCCCACTAGCCTAAACCTATAAATAGGGGTTTTGGGGCTTCATAAATGAGAGGTGAAGTGAAGTGAAGAAGAGGAAGATTCGAAGAGCTCAAGACACTCGAAGAATCATCGGCGAAGTCTTCTCCACATTTGAAGTCTTCTTCAAGCATTCAAGGCGTTCTTCATGCAAATCACCACGTTCTTCGTCAAAATCATCCTCCAAATCATTTCAAAGAAGGCGTTCAATTCGAAAATATGGTGAAAACCCTCCACGTTGACGCTCAAACTTGAAGATCTTCAAACGTTCTTCAACAAATCAAACCAAATCCGACAATTGATCTAAAAATAAGACTGAAGTCCTTCAGATCGACATCAATAAGTTCAACCCTCAAGTTCAAGGAGATAAAGGAACTACATCCCCTCCAACAACTTGAAGAATACTCGAATAACATCAAGATCGTTCAAGAAATCACATTGAAGAGAAGAATCAGAGGATAGATAGAGATCGAACTTATCTCAAATACATCAAATCCAAATTATATTGATTTTGTATATAATTTTGTATTTATAAAATTTAAATACAAAAATTTGTGTTACACTTACAATAGAATGATAAAATTCCATCATGTAGATACACAAATCTTGCATGTTATAATTAATTTTCGTTGGAACTCATATTCACGTTTTGCTTATGATGTGTAATTGATTAATTTGCTATTGGCCAGAATATAGAAAGGACATGAATTTTGTTAATTTCTTTGTATAATTAAAGTAAGATTGTTTGCCACACACCCAAATTATACAATACGTGTATTGAATTCAATTGCAATGATATTATTAATTAATGATTGTATAATTCAAATAAGTACTATTTTAGCAAATTTATAGAATCAATTCGTCTAGCAGCTCTGGGTTTCTTTTCCATGGAAATGTTTTTTTTAGTTGACCATGATTATGAAGATGATGATGATTATGCACGAAAAGATAAAAATTAACAATTTAAGCAAAATATGAAAATAAACAAATGACTATAATTAGGTGAATTAATTATTTTAGTCAATCTTCTATTTTTATGGAAATACTATGGATTCAAATTTTGTAATCTAAACATATCTATTCTTTAATTACTGTGAGGGCTAATTATGTAAGTTACAAATTCAATTAAAATAGACAAATTTCATGTTATATTATATATTGACATAATTATCCCTATTATTATTATATTGTGTAAATTTATCTTTTTCCAAAAAAATAAAAAATGCAGCAATTAAGACAAAGGCTTTCCATTTTAGTAGTAGCTGCTGCTATTTCTCAAAACTTGCAAAAACACTGCAAAATATTTACAGTTGCTGATTTTCTATTACAAACGTCTCTGCACAACTCTCAAAGGGCAATCAGCGGATCCGACCCGAATACATCCCCAAATTCAAGAAAGAAATCATCGCCCGGCCCGAGTGTGGCCCCCAAATCCGTACCCGACCCGACACCAATATCACCGCACCACCCGATAGCCGTTCCGTACAAATCGCTCCAGAAACTGTCCTGATCAAACAAACCGGGTATGGATACCGGACCTTCCAAATCTGAAAACAAATCGTCGCTCAACGGGAATATCGGAAAATCCGCATCTCCGCAGTCGCTCACGGCGCCGGAGGCTTCGTCCGCCGGCAAGGATGTCAGAGACGACTCTGTCTCGGCTTCGGGCGAGAAGAAGCGGAGGATCGACTTGGGCGACGTGACATTGTCGTGCGACCCCTCTGGAGAGGTATACTCTGACCTTGCCTTGTTGTACCCTGGGGATGCAGCGGAGAAATTGGTCAGCGCGTCGGGCCCACGCAGCTGGATGGCCGCGTTGTCGTATACCATGGCGGCCTCCTCCGCCGTGTCGTAGGTTCCCAGCCACAGCCGCACACGTCGCATGGGATCTCGAATTTCCGCCGCAAATTTCCCCCACGGCCTCTGCCGCACGCCGCGGAACTTCCTCGCGCTCCCCGCCTTGCTTGTCCCATTCTTCGTTTTTCTCCCTCCGCCGCCGCTACTCCACCTTTTTTCTGACTGCAAGCCGCTGCCTGCGGCGGCGGGAGTTTTGGTGAGGTTTTCCTCTTTGCAGAAGGGTAGAAGTGTAACTTGGTGAATATATTTTCTGACTCTCTTTCGCTTGAGGTGGGAGTCGGTGGCGGCCTCTTCGTCGCTGGAGGAGTCGGTGGCGTCGGCGTCGGTGACGGAGACGCGGAGAGTCTTCATCTCCGGATGGTGGGGGGAATATTCCGGCCTTGTGATTTGGCTAAGGTGTTCGGTGTATTTGGTGGGCAACATGGTGCGTGTATTTGTGTGTGGGGGAGGATTGTTTCAAATTTGCATTGAAAGCGAAAGGGATTAAAGAGAGAGATTCTGTGAGAATAAAGAGCTTGAATTAAAGAACAGTCAAAGAAAGTGTTGAGACAAGGAAAAGGGGACAAAATCAGGGATTATAAGGAAAGTTTGAGGAAAGTAAATTATACTAAAAAGAAGAGCTTCCGAAAAGCTTCACTGCGGATAGAGAGAGCAAGTGGGAGAAGAATGTAATATATGTTGAAGGGAATCAATGTAGGCTTTTTGCGTTGCAGTGAGAAGGAAGATGAATGTGTGTGTGTGTTGGCGCAGTGGTAGAGTGGTTAACGCTTAGGTCGAAGGTCCGGGTTCGAGTCACCGTGTGTGACCTTTAAATTCTGTATTAATTGACAAAAAAAGAAAAAAAAAAAAAGAGAAGGAAGATGAATATTATTAATAAAACCCAGATGAACTCAAGTAGGATTCTTGTGGTTCAACAGATTTTTTTGCGGGAAGATGAGAGAGAAAGAAAGAGAGAGGAGAGGATAGTGAGGTGGTATGGTGGAGAGGGAGTGAGGGAGTGTGCTATTTGAGGCGTGTCAGCTCAGCAGAGGACCGGATGGCCACTCTTCAGTTTTACTGTCTTTTTTTATTAATATTAAATAAAGAATAGAATGAAAATAAAGTTAGGAAAACAAAAGAAAATATTTTTTTTTCATTGTAATTGATCTTTATACACGGGTAATTATAGTGTATGGCTCATTTTTTTTTAAATATTATAAATTTTGAAAAACACACTAACTTATGATTTGAAATTATTTTTCGATATCGAAATGATGAATAGAATGACTATCCTATTTGAGGAGAAATTTTTTTCCACCTCAGACAAAACACCGTCATTTTTTAGCCACCATTGTCCATTTACGTAGAGCGGCATGTAGGAATCCCCTGTCAACTGTAGCTCCAATGTTGTTGCACAGCGTCGCCAAAATAGGCCTGATCATCAGCAATCCCTTGATCCTCAGCGGTCGGAGGTCGAAGTCGAGCGCACCGTGCATCATGGTAGGTGTCACAAGGTTTTCTTCGAACTAAAATTTCTCGCCTTGTGCGGCGTCGTTCACTCACAAACCGACCACCAACTCTCGCCACAAACTCGTGTATACCTCACAACACTCGTGTTTGTTCAATTCGCACTTAGCACACTTAACAAGCACACATCAAGTAAATAGCTTGCACAAGTAGTTTACGGTAACTCACCCCAACCTTCAGACACTCACAATTACAAAGGAAACTCAATAAACATAAGCCGTGCGAATCGCCTAACAATTTGCGAGTCGCTTATATCAAATGTGATGGACAATGCCCATCACTAGACAACCGTCGATCGGCCGCCGCGGCGCGCCCACGACCGCCGCCACTACTCGGCGGTTATCGCACATAACCGCCCACTAACGACGCGGCGCTCAACCGCGCGAATCGCCGCCACGCCGCACGCCTGATTTTCTCGGCGCGCCAATCCCTTCGCCGCGTGTTCGAGTCCCGCCCATCGCACTTGCCGCTGCGCTCTCGCGCTGTTGCTTGAGCTTCGACGCCCGAGCTCGCCCGACATGCTCGCCGGCAAGACACGTTGGCGCCCGATAGTTCTCGCAAGACTCGCCACCGCTTCCTCGGCGCCTCGGCAGACGCGTTCCGCCCGCACGCCCGATGCCCTCGGCACTCGATACGCCCGGCGCATCCCACACGCCCATCCGAAATCCCACATGTCCGCATCCAGCCGAGTCGCCTAGGACGGGACGACTCGACGCCTTTTGCCCATGTCGTGCCCATGTCTCGGCACGGCATGGGGCTTCCTTTCATGGGGCTAACAAACCACCCCCAACAGAGCCCGACGACGCCCTCGTCGTGGTCGATCTCTTCCTTAGCCCGCCAAAATGCCGCAATCTCTTCTTCAAATTGCCACAAGTTTACTGCCTTCTCCCAACTAGCATCCGCTTCCGATTCGCCTATCCACTGAACAAGATAATCTTCCCTTCGATTCTTTTTGCTTTGCCCAGCCGTACGGTGATCGAGAATTCGCCGGACTGCCTTGGTGTACTGTTGCCTGATCACGGGAGGCGCCCGTTGTGCTTGCACTCTTGAAGAATCCACTTCGTTACCCACGAACTTCTTCAAGAACGATACATGAAAAGTGGGATGTATCTTCAACCTATCCGGTAGCGACAGCCTATACGCCACCTTGCCCACCTTTTTGACCACCTCAAATGGTCCATCATATTTCGGGATGAGACCCCGATGCACCGTCTTGGAAGAGATTTTCTTCCATATTTGGGGAGTAAGTTTCAACAACACTTTCTCGCCAATCTCGTACTCAACATCTCGCCGACCTTTGTCCGCATACTTCTTCATACGACGTTGAGCCTTGTCGAGGCTATCTCGCGCCTCGTCCAGCATCTCTTGCCTTTCTCGAGCAACCCGGTAAGCTGCGGGACATTTTCCCCCACTTCGTTGCTTCGCAACCTCATGTGGCACCAATGGTTGTTGTCCATGTATTATTTCAAACGGACTCTTTCCCGTTGCCGAAGACCGATGAAGATTATAACTGAACTGAGCTAACTCCAACAAGACCACCCAATCTCGTTGACTGGCACACACATAGTGCCTCAAATACTCTTCGAGCAATTGATTCATCCGCTCAGTTTGCCCATCCGTTTGGGGATGGTTCGCCGTCGAGAACTTAAGCTCCGTTCCCATAGTATTGAACAACGACGTCCAAAATCTTCCCGTAAACCTGGTATCCCGATCACTAATGATATCTTCGGGGATTCCAAAGTACTTCACAACGTGTCTAAAGAACAAGTCCGCCGCTACCTCCGCCGGACACGCATTTGGGCATGCGATAAAAATACCATATTTTGAAAACCTATCAACCACGACAAACACGGAAGCTTTCCCATCCACTTTGGGAAATCCCGAAATGAAGTCCATCGACACGGACTGAAACGGACGTTCTGGAATAGGCAATGGTTGTAGTAACCCGGCCTCCTTCTTTCTTTCTAGCTTGTCAAGTTGACATACGAGGCATGATTTCACGTATGCCTCCACATCATCTTCCATCTTTGGCCAATAATAGCTCCTGGACAATAGCGCATGCATCCGCTCAATCCCGGGATGCCCCGCCCACAACGGGTCATGTGTCTCGCGCAACAACTCGCGCCTCAGCGCGCCCGCCGGCACATAAGCTCTATTTCCTCGCGTAAATAAGACGCCATCGTCTAGCCAATATTTCCTTAGTTCCCCGGCTTCAACCTGCACCACAAGTTTCTTGTAGACGGGGTCCGCTTGGCAAGACTCGCGAATCTTGCTCATAAAATCTGACTCAACGAGAGTCAGTGCAGCCACATACTCTTCCACGTCCTTTCGGGACAGTGCATCCGCAACTTCATTGTGCTTCCCCGGGCGATGCACCCACTCAAAGTCGAACTCCCCCAAGTACTCTTGCCAACGCGCTTGTTTTGGGGACAGCTTCTTTTGAGATTTAAAATAAGTATTGGCTACGTTGTCCGTCACCACGACGAACCTTGTGCCCAACAAATAGTGTCGCCACACTTCGAGGCAATGGATGACCGCCGTCATCTCCTTCTCATGGGTACTATATCGTTGCTCCGCGTCCTTCAATTTTCGACTTTCATAGGCTATCGGGTGCTTGCTTTGCACCAACACGCCCCCGATGGCTCGACCCGAGGCATCAACTTGAACTTCGAAGGGCTGATCGAACAACGGCAGCTGCAACACGGGCTCCGTTGACAATAATTCTTTCAACCTATCAAACGCAATTGTACACTCCTCGGACCAGACCCAAACCATATCCTTCTTCAATAGATCGGTCAAAGGATTAGCTACCTTCGAATATCCCTTGATAAATCTACGATAATAGTTGGCCAAGCCTAGAAACGACCGCCAACCAAGAACTTTCCAAGACAGCCAATCAACAACGGCCTGCACTTTCTTGTGATCCATCATGATCTTCCCTTGGCCGATTATATGACCAAGAAAAGTGATCTTCTCCCGACAGAATTCACACTTTTCCTTCTTAGCATATAGCTTGTATTCACGCAACTTTCGAAATACCAAACGCATATGCTCCAAATGATCCTTCAATGACTCCGAATAAATGACAATGTCATCCAAATACACCACAACAAATTTATCCAAATACTCATACAGCACATCGTTCATCAAATTGCAAAATGTAGCTGGGGCATTCGTTAGTCCAAAAGGCATTACTAGAAACTCGAATGAACCATATCTAGTAACACACGTTGTCTTCGCCTCATCCCCCGGGGCGATTCTAACTTGCCAATATCCGGACCTCAAATCTATCTTGGTGTATAAACATGCTCGAGACAGCTTATCAAACAAATCGAGAGCATTCGAATAGGTACTTGTTTTGATAGTTACCTTATTCAAAGCTCTATAGTCGATGCAAAAACGTAGAGATCCGTCTTGCTTCTTTTGAAATAGCACTGGCGAACCGTAGGGTGCCTTCGAGGGCTGCACCAAGCCCGCGCTAAGCAACTCGTCCAATTGCTTCCGTAACTCGGCCAACTCCGCGGGCGGCATGCGATACGGGGCCTGGGCAGGCGGTCTCGCACCAGGTTCAAGCTCGATCCGGTGGTCCGTTGCCCTTCTCGGAGGCAATACTCTCGGCAACTCGGACGGAAACACGTCCTCAAACTCTTGCAACACTTCGATTACACTATCTGGCACTTCTTGGGTTACCCCCGGCTTCACCTCAATTAACGCCGCAAGGTAAGTTGGCATCTTCTGTTTCAAACCCTTTTCCAATTGGATGGCCGAAATCATACCATTGGATTTTCTATCGCCCAAAATGGCACCCATCACAAAAGATGGACAACTCTCATCGAGTATCATCAATCCGCCTAAGTGAGGTACAACCGCAGCTTTGGTCTTTAATAGAAAGTCCATTCCTAAGATTACTTCGAAATCATCGAGGGGAACGGCCATCATCGCGGACATTCCTTTCCACGTGCCCATTTCCAGTAGCACGTTTGTCACTCCTTGAATGGGTTTTGCCTCCGAATTCACAGCTTTAATTCGGCTTGCGTGTGGCAACAACTCCAAACCCAATTTCTTCACGGTCCGATCAGAAATGAAATTATGCGTGGCTCCACTATCCACCATTGCAGCAACTTCTTTTCCGTTTATCATCGCTCGGACATACATCAAGCCATTGCGGCTATTTCCTTCACCTTGAATGGCCGTCAACAATTGTAAAGGATTCATCCGTGGACTATTCGCTTCCTTCTCCGCATCGCTATCGATCACAAGGGCATTGAGCTTTCCCTTCTTCGGACAATCTCGCATACGGTGGTCGCCGTTGCAAATGAAACAGCCGCGTTTCTTCTCGCCTCCAGGCTGATTCGTCTCTTTTGACGACGCACCGGTATCACCGAACTTCTTCTTCCCCTTCCATGCGGTATTGTTCCTTTTCTCTTTCTCTTTGCCTTTGCTCAAGTCCTTCTTCTTTTGTCCGGACTCAGTCAACCCGATAGCTTTATAATCGATTAGGCTATCGGCGGCAGCGATAGCGGAGTGCAAGTCTTTCACGCCTTGCCTTCGTAGCTCGGTTTGCGCCCACACTTGCAATCCCGAGAGGAAGTTGAACATCTTATCTTCTTCCGACATGTCGCGAACATCCAACATCAACGAACTGAACTCCTTCACGTACTCTCGCACAGATCCACTATGCTTGAGTTTTCTCAACGCATTCCTCGCAAGGAATGACGTATTACACGGCAGAAATTGATCCTTCAATTCCTTCTTGAGAATTTCCCACGTCTGAATCGGTGGTCTATTAGCACTCTCATCATCCATTATCCTTGAGCGCCACCACAATTTGGCGTCTCCCGTCAAATACATACTCGTAATTGACACCATCTCAGCATCGGGGATATGGGCCGCCTTAAAATATGATTCCATATCCCATAGGAAATTCTCGAGTTCCTTGGAACTCCTAGCACCTTCGAACGGTTTAGGTTCTGGGACCTTCGCCTTTGGCATGGGGGCTCGTTCCTCCACTGTTCGAAACGCACGTTTCAACAAGTGAAAATCGTCGAGGAGTGTCTCGACCTTCACGTCAACAGCCGTTGTTAACGCCGAGATTTCTTCTTCACAGGAATTTACCCTACCTTCCACCATTGAAGGTAGTTCCTCTAAAGCTTTCTTCAATCCTTCGATCGATGTTTCAACATCCCACAATCGTGGAAACACACCTACAAAGGTAGACGTTTCCGGCGCAGCTCCCATCCATTTCTCCAACTGTTCGACTCTCGCCATGAGAGCATTGTGCTCTTGATTTGTCACCATCTTTCGCAGCAAATCAGCAATCCACCAAGTATAACCTGGCTCTGATACCAAATGTCACAAGGTTTTCTTCGAACTAAAATTTCTCGCCTTGTGCGGCGTCGTTCACTCACAAACCGACCAGCCAACTCTCGCTCACAAACTCTCGTGTATACCTCACAACACTCGTGTTTGTTCAATTCGCACTTAGCACACTTAACAAGCACACATCAAGTAAATAGCTTGCACAAGTAGTTTACGGGTAACTCACCCCAACCTTCGTATTACTCGCAATTCTTACAAAGGAACTTCAATCAACATAAGCCGTGCGAATCTGCCTAACAATTTGCAGAATTCGCCTATATCAAATGTGATGGACAATGCCCCATCACTAGCACAACCGTCGCACAGGTCAGCGTGGCGCGCCCCCACGACTCGCCCCACTACTCGGCGGTTATCGCATATAACCGCCCACTAACGTCGTGCGCATAACCGCTCGCAACTGCCGCGCACGTCGCATGCCCTGGAAATTCTCGGCGCGCCAATCCCCTTCGCCGCGTGTTCGAGTCCCACCATCGCGATTGCTTTGCTGCGCCGGCGCGCTGCTTGAGGCTCGCACGCCCCGAGCTCGCCCGACATGCTCGCTCGGCAGCACACGTTGGCGCCCGATAGTTCTCGGCAGCACTCGGCCACCTGCTTCCCTCGGCGCTCCTCGGCAGGACGTGTCTGCCCGGCACGCCCGATGCCCTCGGCACTCGATACGCCCGGCGCATCCCACACGCCCATCCGAAATCCCACATGTCCGCATCCAGCCGAGTCGCCTAGGACGGGACAACTCGACGCCTTTTGCCCATGTCGTGCCCATGTCTCGGCACGGCATGGGGCTTCCTTTCATGGGGCTAACAGTAGGCGATATTGACATAGACGGTACGACCATAAACTATAATTAATCATTCGTTTATTCACCATTTATTTATCTCAAAAGCTGGATACGGTTAATAGTCACTAATTGTTGGTTAGTGAATCACGTTTAGACTAATCGTAGTAAATTCTTCGGAATGATGGTTTTTGTTTACCATCATCTTTTGTTACAGTTATATTTTATTTTAAAATGTTATAGTTTGGGGGGCCAAACCGTTCAAAAACTTGATATGTTTTTTCCATTTTTTTCAGTTAATCTTATTATATAGATAATTATACTTGGTAGTTATTATACTTTTGAGCTAATTAAATTATGTTCGAACTTTACTAACAATTAAGATTGAACAAATATTATCATGTATCGGCATTTGATATGAACTAGAAATAAAGTAGAATTAAAGGGAGGTTAACGAGGCACCTGAGTACCAACCGACAGTTGTAACTAGGGATGGAAATTTGGATAAGGTTAATTAAATAATTGCATCATCGAACTGAAAATACTATTATCGATTAATTGAATAACCGATTCTAATATATTCGATTCAGCATTCGGTATAACGATTTTAGAAAATTCGGTTATTGGTATACCCGAAGACCAAAGGGTATACCGAATAACCAAAATAATTATATAAATTTTGTTGTATTACATTGTTGTTGTAGCTTATGTGGTTTTTGGAGTATCCCTAGATTGTAAGAGGTCTTGTCTTCGATTCTACTTTGGAGCAAATTTTTGCCATTCTTTTACTAGTAACAATATCAATAAATATAATTAAATTGAATATATTAGAAGTTGCTATCATAATTCGATCGGTTCTGAGATATGCCTAAAATTTCTTTTCGATGAGAGGTTGCTAGTTCGAATTCGTTGGAACAAAAATTAATTAATTTTATTGAATCGATTAATCGATTAACCGAAATAGTGATTTTCTTATTAATATTTCACCCGGTTGTAACTATCTTTTAGCTTGTTCCAAAGATCATGAACCATAATCACACCAATTCTTGTGGTTAAGGTTACTGAGTTTCTAATCAAAATGTCGGTAATGGTTGGTCAATGATTCGATTCAAGTAAGCTCACGAATTTTTCGATCGTTGATTTTCTATGTTTAAGTTGGATTTGTTGTCCTTGGTTGGATTATAATTTCATCCAAGCTGGTTTGAATGGTAATCAAATGGATTCGATCTAAAACAAAAAGTATATTAAATTCATAATTGTAATACCCCGATTTATTAAAAGCTCAATTACGATAATAAAAATCGTAAATTAGGGTTTCGTCTTGATAATTTGATTAATAAAATATCGAATAATGATTTCGATTATTTTGGAATAATAAATTCCTATATTTTTATTCACAAATGATTGTGAATTGATAAATACGATTATATAACGTATTTCAGCAGTATTATTTCTACGTCAATTACGTATCGATAATTAAATGCTCGTGATATTTTCTAAGTTTTTAAGCTTAGAATGTAATTCCATTATTATTGGAATAATTTAATAAAGTGATTACAACTTTATTACGACCATTTTAAGATGAGTCGATAATTAACGTTTTGAGACGTTTCAAACGTTAACGTTTAGAGATGACTTGAGAATCAAGTCTAATGATCAAGGAATTATGATATTTAAATTCCTATGATTATTATATGTAATTAGAGTATTATTTAGCATTAAAACAATGCTAGAACATTAAGGATTGATTTTTGAACAAAGTTAGCAATTTCGAAAACCCTAATTTTCGAAATTAGGGTTTTCACACATGAAATAATTTTAATAATTTTTCTTATGATATAATTTATCATCTAAGACATATATTATGATATATATCTATATTTTAGCATGAAAAGCAAATGTGTACCAATTGTATATGAAATAGCCGTGACTTATGTTGGAGCAACAAATATTTGCGTGAGTTTTCATATTAAAATTGCCATGTTGTGTAAATAATGTAAAAGTGGGATATTTTATGCACAAGAAACAAGATAGTAATTGAGGATCAAGTGGGATGAATTGGCTTGGTGTAAGAGCCGTGTATTGTTGACTATGGAGTGAGAAGAAATCTTGAAAATCTTTTAATTGATTTGCTTGCATGTGTAGATATTTGTATTGTGTAATAAGACAAAGAAAATTAACATAATTCCTCCCTTTTTGCTGAGAGAGCCGACGCAAGCATGGATCAAAAGTGAGGATTTAGTTTGTTTTGTTCAATGTGATGAGAGGTGTATTTACTTTGAGTAAATGGTGTGTAAGTGATGAAATATTGGTGGTGAGTCACCAAATAAATATTCTTGCCTTGTATAATTGTGAAGGGACCGAGAGTGTAGGGATTTTTAATGCTAAGTATTTTTTTTAAATCATTTTGCTAGTACTTAAGTAATTAGATAAAACAAGCAACACAATTCTCTTTCCTATTTCCCTCCTACTGCCGTGAACATTTTGAAAGAAAAATGAAGAGTGTTCCTCTTCTCCTATCCCAAACCTTGACACAAAAATCCTTTGCTCAACAAATCAAAGCCGGATAAAAGGTTAGGAATCGAACGATCTTTAATTATACGTTAAGATTTTTGATTTCTAACGGTTAGATTTTTATATATATGCTTAGGTTCATGATGTGAAAATTATGAAAATTATGCTATCATGCTAAGTTGTTCATTAATAATGTTTAGTATAGTGTATATGCTTCATATATGATGTTTTAATTAAAAGCTAAGCATGCTTTGAATTTTGGCATGGTGATCGAAAATTATTAATGATCATATGTTAATAGATTTATGTTATATAATAGCAAAGGATCTCATTGTGATTATTTGAAAATTTTTAGGATTTGTTTGTGATTAATTTCTAATTACCGAAAATTATTAAGTTTTGGTAAGTTGAGGTACAAATTACATTTAGATGATATTATAGCATATTATTAACCTAGGGCCTTGATTATGTACTATGTGAATTTACTAGAATTTAAAAGGAATGTATGTTCACATTTTGGAAAAGAACCGTGAACCATAAGGCTTGATACATTAATTTGTGAATTGAAATTGTCGATATTATGATGTATTATTGTTATATGATAGTTATTAGGCCTAGTATGGTTTAATGAGAATTTTAGAAAAATATTTGCTATATTAAGAGCAAAGGGCCGAAAGCTATAGGTGTAGGAAAATGATGTCCAATTTTCCTATAGCTAATGTTAATACATATTATTGATACTATGATAATATAGTATACTATATGAATTTAGAAGAATTTTTGGAATAAGTTGTAAAATTTTGCTAAGAGGGCCGAGAGCTTAGAGTTGTGGAATAAAGGATTTTAAATTCTTTTTAATCAAGAATAATATTTATTATATGTCTAAAAAAATTATATTAGACATAATTGAATTTTCGAGATTTATTAAACGTAGAATATAATGTTTACGATGAAACGTTATATTAAATAACGTTAAAAGCATAAATAATGCTTAAAGTATTAAAAGATTAATATTGAAAGAAAATATTAATCAAGTTTATCGATTTGCGTGAAAAATCGAAGATTAAAGAAATCGATTGAAAATCGATTTATATTGAATTTATTCATAAAAAGGTGTTTTATTAAAGTTTATAACGAAAAGTCAAAATGGTTGACTTTCGAAATTAACGTACGAAATACGTTCGTTAAATACGCTTAATACGTGAAAAACGATTACTTTTATCCGAATATCTCAATTGTGAGAAAAGATTTTAATAGAAATCATTTTATTGAATAACGTTATTATCGTAAATTATTTAACCTAAAAGGTTAAAATGAGATCAGATCATATTACGCTCTCTCGAGATACGAGAATTATTTGATTGAAATACGCGTAGAAACGACGATATAAAGTTTATTAAAACTTGAATTATTATATTATTTATCAAAGTTGAATGAACTTTGAAAATCTCGAAAAGCGTGCCAACGTGCTAAACGTAAATTTTGCATAAAGGTGGGACGTGAAGGCTCACACGCAACCGAGGAGAACACGCAGATCGAATTGAAGTTCAAAAGTAAAGGTGGGCTTTACTATACTCAAACCGGTAGAATTTTACCAAATAATTTATTTATGATGTTTTATTGCAAGCAAATAATTATGAACCGATTTATTTAATTACCGCCCAAAATGTTTATGTTTTATGTATGTATCCAATCCACGATTGTTGATGATAATGTTAGGTAGCCCCCACTTTACGACATGCTTGAATTCGTATTCTTGAAGTACCCCAAGAATGATAGAGAATTGATATCTGTCTTGAGATGGCTGGATTTTGTGACCGATTATTTTGTGATTGTGTCTTTGGAAGGGTGCCGGCCGGTCACGGCGTCTGAGAGAGGCCTCTCTCTTGTAGTGAATTGTTGTGAATGATTGTTGTGGTGGATGTGGATCATACATACATGGAAAATGTCCGGCAGCTAATCTTTATGGAAAATGAAAGAAAATATTTAGTAAGACGAGTATTTCAAATTAAAACCTCGTGTGTTCTTGTGATGAGGCGAGTAATTCAAATGAGATAAATTATTTTGGCATGAGCCCATGCAATAATGTCATCACCGCATGTTGTTTTTAAATGTGCGGGTTGAGCGGATGATGGATGGAGATGTGTCGGAGCGGTTGAACCCCTTTGAATGCAATATATATTAGAAACTCGAATACACATCGTCATATGTGTATTCACACGTTCGCTCACCGCAATGTAATTTATTTATTTTATGATGTTGATTAGTTGAATACTTCCAGAACTTATGAGTTCTTGTATATATATTGGTTAAAGCTTCCTTAATTATTATTCCAAGTATTAGCCCCTGCTAAATCGTACTTAGGATTTAGGGGCTGTTACATAATAAACTAAAAGTGTACTGATTAGGCTCAACTATATTTTCAACTCACATGTTCAAGACGATTAATAGCATAATACTGATTGTTTCATCCTAAATGACGCAGGTCCGTCCCCAAAAACACCTTTGTGGCCGATCGACAGTCCGCATGTACTTACATGACTAGTTTTTGTTTCGCCTAATTTTAATCAATAATTGCTAATCAATATAAATTCAGAAATACGTATGTCTCACACTAGTTTATGTGGGAGATTAAAAAACTACGCTTTCAAATTTGGCTAATTTTAAAGGTTCATTCCAGCTCCTTTCCTTTTAACGATAAATTCAAGTTCACTATTTATTATGCGTCATGATTCGTATATAAAATTTTGATAAAACTTAATTACATTTCAATGGTGAATTCATTCTTACTTGAGTTTCACGAATAACTTTTTAATCGTATAATAACTCTTACTTGAGTCACATATATAGGGACAAGATGAACTCATGGAGCTAGGGGGTGTGATTTTTTGAGAAGACAGTTTATCCTTTTTGAAACAAGGGATAAGAGACGAAAGTGTTATCACCTTAATCATTTCAAATTCAACGACATAAAAGAAAATTAAAAAAAAATAAAGTACACTCGAATTCAACTTTGAGAATTTGGTCCTACCTCATAAATTGCAATATAAAAGATCCTTCTATTTATATAACAGATCAAATCATATCTACGTACAGGTGTCCACATTCAGCAACCACATAATTTTGTCTTAACCAATTCCAGCTTAAGCGTTTAATCACAATTAATAATGGGGCTAGTCAGAATTAACAGAGTAAAAAGCAGCCGCCACATCAGATGGGACGGACCGTTTTGGCTCACACAAATTTCCTTTCTTGGAATCCGAGACACGCAGTCACGTGAGCGGAGGGGACGGTTCCGTTAATTCGGTCAGTCAAAATGACTGCGTATGCGTCATTGTATCTTTGACTGTCAAGCATTTCCAACCGCGTATCTTTAACGGCGTGGTTAGTATTTGACGGCAGTATCATTAATTAGGCACTTGTTTAGAGGGATTAGTCGTGGGCCATTTTTGTCATTTTCGTCAGGGCTTAGTGCTGTGTTGTTGGGCGCACCCTCTTCGAGCTTGTTTTTCTTTTTCCACTTATTAAATCTAATAATTCTTCATCAATTGAGTTAAGTCTATAGGATTATTTTTCTTTTTTCATTTTGTGTTTCTTAGTCACATTTTTTGTTTTTGAAAGTTTTTTATAATTATTCTAACTTTCGCACACATGGCGAGAGTTAACAAATTTTGATTTTTATCCAATTGAACTAAGTTCGAAATACTATTATTTATGAACTTAGAGGTCCAATAAGTCCGGTCAAACTAATAAGAAAACGAAAAACATAATATGAGAAATCGAACAAATATTGTATGATGTAAAATAGTGATTGTATGTGTGGGTAAATGAAATTTAGGAGGCCATGCTACAACTACATGCGTGGATAAATTAATTTATTTATAAATGGATAAAGATTTAAGATACTGTGTAGCATATAAATATAAAATAATTTCTCATAAGATAAAATTTACAATGCATTTATCATCCTAATAATGGGATTCAACCTGATTTAAATACAAGTATCTCGATTTGCGTTCTCCTAAAATTGATTTGTTTACCTAAAACCTGGCTACAATACAAATGTTAGTTCTTATCTTTTATAAGTGTATCCTACTGTCAAATTACACAATCAAGAAAATCAAAAAATTTATTTTTATAACCTCATTAGTTATCATAATAAATGTATTCATACAACTAATTTTCAAATAGTATTAAATAAGGATAAATATGAAATATATCATAATTTTACTTTCAAATTACGAACTATGACACTTATTAAAAAAATAAAAAAATATGCCAATAGGACACTTAAAAAACAATGGAGTGAGTATATAATTTTATTCTAAATAAAAATCCGGACATTAATATCTAACTATTTTAGTCCATCATTTAAAATAACGTCGACAATAGATGGGGTTTTTTCATATAAAGGTTAGTGACAATTATACAATAATCCACTATTAATGACACTGTGACAGTACTTACAAGTTCAGTTTCGAAAAGCTTAAAAAGTATTTAACAAAAGGCTTTACTAAAACCTTGACTAGTGAATAACCCGATCTTATCTAGTACACACATATTGCCATGTTGGATACACATTAAAAGATTAAAAAAAAAAAATTAATCCGAAAACGCGAACCCCCCAAGTCCATTTATAAAATATAATCATACCGACATTTCAAATTAATTCGTAACTTTAAAAAATTGTATTTGAATTTCACCACAGCGAGATATTGCGCACTTATGCTAGCAACTATGTATAAAAAATTGTCGGACCATACAAATTACTTTAATGACACTGAAGGAGTGAAGGGTAAATTAGTAATTCAGTGTCAATTTTAGTGGAATGTAGCAAATGAAGTTCAAGAATCACATATTACAATTAACTACTACACCAAACCTTCAAAGAGAACTCATCTAAAATATTTGTAATGCCATCTGTCTTTGATTTTTCTCCAAAATATTGTCTTAGTGCTGATATTAGCTATAGTAATTAAAAGAAGAAGAAAAAAAAGGACAATCTTGATAAAACTATATGATACTAGTTGTCACCGTCAACCGATCAATCATGGTTTCTGAATATATTAGTATAATATACGTGGAAATTTTCAACTATTATTTTCATGTCCCAGTGTCGGCACAATATTTATCTAATCTTGCATTTCTAATACGAATTTAAAGTACTGCATTCACCATATCACTTTCTAAATGGTTGTGATTATAGAATCTCCACGAACACTAGATTGCTTCATTTGTAAAACGACACTGTTCAGAGATGCACATCAAATTACACTACAAAAAAACAGTCGATCTGCGACGGATTTTACGATGGAATAATTTTCGTTTCAAAACAACGACGGCGTAAACGACGGATGTACAACGATACTTACTTCTGAAATTTAACATCGGATTTTGCGACGGACTAACAACGGTATATTTTTAACGACGGAATCTGCAACGGAATTTCTGTTGTTGTATACTACGACGGATGCATTCCGTTGTTAAATTTGATATGAAAATAAAAATAAATATTTATTAAATATAATTATAATTTTACTACGGACTTGGTCCGTCGTTGCTACGAACTCTCTTCTAGCGCACTTTTCATATTCAAAGTTCTGCAGATTCTAAAAAAAAGCCCTAACACTCCTAATTAAATCCTCTCATCGTGCTATTCCCGTCGCCACCTGCACAATGATTCCGACGAAGCTTAATCCGCATTGAAGTCATGTTCTTCGCCGCTCTGTTCTCCTCGGTCCAAATCTCCACGGCACCAGTTCTTCGAAGCTTCAAACGGCGCTGCCACCATCTGGTTCTTCGAGTCGCGCCGCTACCAGATCTCCACTGCTATAATCCTCCTCCTCCACCGCTGCTACTGCTCTGGTCAGCCGACTCGCTGCTGCTCCAGATCTTGTCTAGCCTATATGATAAAAGAATCCAATCTTGTGCGATTTTGAAAAAATGGGGAGGGCTAAACAGCAGCATATATTCATATATAGCTCTAGGGCTTCTTATTCTTATGGGAATCGCCATTCTCTTCCGCCTTTGGGCTATACATCGTCGAGTCTCTTCTTATGATTCCGAGCTTTTGAGGTATGCGTTTTCTTCATTTTTGTTCCACCCCCAAAAAAAAAAATCTTCATTTTTCCCATTTTGCTGCTCAATGTAACTTGCTTTACAGAATTTGGACTCAACTGTGTGCGCATTTTAGGTTTGTTGCAATTTTCAACGTGTCCTTGAATCACGCATTTATACAAAATTGTGATTTCAAACAGAATTATGCATTTGACTGCTGTGTAGGATCTGTTTTGTGTGGATTACTTCCTCGTAGGAGACAATTTGATCTTGCTAACGGAGAAGCTGTCGATGAATCTTCAGAGTGGAGAAGAAGGTTTGATTTGGAGTTCAAGAAGGCTACCAAGTGCCTAGGGAACTGGAGGAAATATGTGGCTAATTATTTTATTAGCTACTATAAATTATATTTTCTCTGCATAATCTAATTAATATAAACGATTCAAAATGTATAATCTACTGCGGGAATATATATAAATAGTTGTGAAAATCAATCTTTCTGGAGGCTTATTAGGGAGAGAGTTGGTTGATCTCCCTCTCTAAAAAAATACTGAGGTTTTGTGGTGTAGTAATCTTGCACTTGCAGCCTTTGTTGAATAGTACTATGTAATGCAGATTGCCTGACAATATATATTTGTATGTGCTTGCATGATTTGTGTAATATTGAAAAGGGTTGGTTGGTTTCGAGTTGAAATCCCAATTCTTGAAATTTGTCGACAGGATTGAGATTTTGTGAATTTTTTTTTGTTAAGAGCTAAGAAATGGCAGCTTAGGAAGAGATATTCATTGAATTTATGTTGTAATGGGGTTGAAGAAAGAATTGACGGCAGCTGAACTGAGGAATGCCTACAAGAAACTTGCAATGGTTAGAACTTGTAAATAAAGCCTTTTAAGTTTATGTTTTATTTTTATTACTATTTGCAAGTTAAATTTTCTAGATTTGGCTGATTTAGAGATGGAAAGCTGTATATATATTTTAAAATTGAAATTTGTCTCATTTTTATATGGTAGAAATGGCATCCGGATGGTTGCAGTGCTTCTACAAATCAAAAGTTTGTGGAAAAGGCAAATAAATTATTTCAAGATCTTCAGCAAGCTTATTCTGGTATTTGGAGCTTCATTTTTCTTGATTGGTAGAAAATGCATTGGATTAAATTGTGTAGATAATTATGGATAAAAAGAAGAAACTTTGGGGCAAAAATCTTTACTCTTCACTCATGAGTGCTTGTTAACGATTTACTAATTGGGGATAATTCATTAATCATTTTAAAACTATGAACTGTCTTTGGGTTACTGCTCACTGGATTATCCTTGTGGTGTTACTGTTACTGTATCGTTGATAAGAAATGTAGTATTTTGTATTTATGCGACTAATTGTGTACTTAATCAATTATTTGAATTTTACAGTCGAAAAGAAAGACAGAGAGCCAAAGGAAGAGAATGTCACTCTTGGACCTGCCACTAGAGATGGAGAGCTCGTTTTTGGTATGGCCCACATCTTTGCCTGCTTGAATGATACATTCATTGTGAGTGCAAGTGTTTAACTTGTGTTTTATAGTAAACATATTTACAATAGGTTGATGGATACTGGCAACTACTTTCATGAATTTTTCAGTTTTATTAATTGAAATGATATCTTATTTGCAGCATGTGATTGATTTATCTGGGAGAGAAATCATGGTTCGTATCACAGGTATTGCTTAACTTCTTTTAACTTGAGTGTTCATAGTGGCTTTTGGCTAACTGCATTTATTCTTACTATTTGTTATGATCTTGAAAATTTGTGCATTGGTTGTCTTAGTTTTAGTTCATTGTTGCTGAAATTTGGATATTTTTATGACACTGATTATGAGTTCTGACTCACGAAGGCAGGGGATAGTACGACCAGAAGTTGATAGAGTTGTAGGAGACGCTACAGCGGGAGACAACAACGTAAGGAATATGAGGAAAAAATGAAAGCTTAGCTGAGATGAGGGATCAGATGAGGGCGCGGGACGAAGCACAAAAGCATGCACTTGAACAGTTTTAAGCTCAGTTACACACTCAACAGGAGGCTTTCCAGCGATTCATCTCCGGCTCGGATTCCACTAGCAATATAGGACATCTACCATCTTCATCTGGTTGATTATGATTGACTTGTAGCATCATCGAATATTAGATGTGTATTAGAATTTGGCTATGGATTATGTTATGTTTACTTATGGATTGTATTTGTGGATTATGTTGTGTTATGGATTACGTTTATAGATTATCTTATGTTATATTTGTGTTTTGAAATTTGTATGTATTTTGTTGAATTTTTGATTGAACATTTTTAAGATTATCTTATAATTATTCTGGTTTAGAATGGCCATTTAAAAAAAAATAAAAAATCAGCAACGGACTAACAACGGAACTCTCACAATGAAATTAGCGACGGAATTGTATCCGTTGTTGATTAGCGACGGAAAAATCCATCTCAATTCCGTCGCTAATCAATGACGGAAGACTACCCCATTTTTGCAACGGATGATTCCGTCTCTGTTCCGTAGCTAATTCAACAACGGAATTTAATCCGTCGTTAATCTTTTTTAGCGACCATGATTTTAGATTCGGAATGTTTCCGTAGCAATTCCGTCGTTGATAGGATTTAGCAACGGATTTGTAAGGTATAGCAACGGAAAATTCCGTCGCTATTTGACAGTTTTCTTGTAGTGAAACAATTTACCAAACAAATCAAAATATTATAATTACAGAAAAAAAATAAAAGTTGATATGGCGATTATAGCGTTTTTATCATCATGTAAAAAAATTGCAAACGAAGCATTGTATTATTTTCTTCAAAAAATGCTACTTTTTAGTGAAAATTTTCATCAATTAAAATCGAAAATAACTATGTTTCTCACCTAAATCAAAAAATTCTTAATCATACTAAACGTAGCAAATTGGTCAGAGAAATATGTTGCTCTATTAGGGTAAACGCCAACTTTTTTAATTGAAAAGTTGGTTTTTTCCAACTTTTAAACATTGTAAAATGATGACTGGATTTTCCAATTTTTCAAAATAAAAGTTGGCTTTTTGTAGGAAAAGCTGTCCAAAAAAAAACTTTTTCATTTCTTTCATCAACGGCTTCTTCCAGTTTTTAAGTGAATATGTGTGTGTATATATATATGTATATATATTATAATGGAGTCCATATTGGATTTTAGTTTTTAACATTGGAGTGACATTATGGCATTGCATCTTCGGGCAGAAAGTCTCCCACTTCGTCAGGACTTCGCCACCAGAAAAGAGTCGGTGTAAATAATAATGCTAATTTAAATAACCCTTTTCTACTGCCCCATGAACCTGCATAAACGTGGCAGGCAACCTAGGATTTGATGCAATTAAAATATGAATAATAAGTGTATTTGAGTCTGTGCCGGTGCCTAAATATTTTCAGGGAATTCAGAAGTCCAATTCTCAACTACTCCCATCTATCTCTTCCATGAATAATTTTAAGAGCTACGTGTGTCGTCTCTTCGCAAGTTTCTTTTATCCAACTTCATATTTTCAACTATAAACTAATTAACCTCTCGTACAAAAGCGATAATCTTTAATATGAACACAAAAGAGTCCAAATTAGGGTAGGTCGTAGAAAAACCAAACTCGGTAAACTAAGATTTCAGCACGATAAAAGCTCGTTTGAGCATGCCGATGGTATTTGGCTCTTCGTTAGTCCGTGAACAAGCTCATTGGGTAATTTAACTTGAAAATATAAATTATCAATTAGATTGTTATAAGAAAGTTAATGAATGTATTATGTTATAGTGGATTAAATAGTTTATTTATTAAAAGAAAATAATCAATATTTTAAATATAAATTTAAATTTAGAAAGTTCGTTTGGACATGATTAAACTCGAATAAGCTCATGAGCCTCGAAGTATTCTGTATTTAAAGCTTGTGCTTGGGTTTGATAATAAATGAAAGCTAAGCTTAAGTACGACAATGTTGAGTTGATCTTGATTCAGTTACACCCCTAGTCCATATAATCATAGTTATGTTTTTTATGTAATGGGTTTCGATACAAATATAATTTGTATATATTTGAATTGTGATGGGCTAGGGTTGGATTTGTAGGATGAAGAAAGATCCAACTTCGAGATATGATTTTTAATGACCCTTGAGTTGATAAAAGACCTACAAAGTTGTTGTCGAAATTATTAAAAAATAGCAGAGAATGTAACAAATGAGTTAATCTATCAAGAAATCTATGTTGATATTAATAAAGATAAAAGTATATCCATTAGGATAAAAAAGATAAAAAAATAAGTATTTTTTGTTAAAATACTTTCTTATCCTTGTTGATCTATAAATTCTTCATCATTTCAAGAATTGTTACTCGTGGGTGAGGCAAAGGCAACTCATAAATTGATTCACATAAAGATAACAAAAAATTGATTCTCCATTTTCTACCTAATTCAAGAGTCGGGGTTAGGCAACTCATAAATTGTCCATTTATACATAAATTTAAGAGTGAAATCAAGTTTAATCTTGATGAAGAGTTAATTCAACTCAAATCTTGAATTATAGGCAAAATTGGCTAATTTTAAAATATGGATAAAACAATGACATTGGATATTTTTAATATATATTTTTTATACAAATGATTAGTTTTTATTTTTACCATATGATAATGGATATTTTATTAGTTATATATCTGTACACATGAGGTGTTTATATCACCCCAAATATTTCTCATATTGTCCATTTGGAATTTCGAGAATTAATATATGGCCGCTATAATAATATGCTGTCTTCATCGAGTACATCTAGTATAAGTAGCCAAAGTTTACTTTTAGTGAGAGGTTTGAGGTTCAATTCCCATCTCTATGTCACTATGTGGGTTGTTTTTCTAATTTATTTCGATTTGGTCCAGTCTGTTGTACTAGTTAGTTATTATGTAATTTATTTAAAATTCTTTATAATATTTAATCAGTTCATAATATGATTTGAATATTGTATCTAAAAAACATTACCATCTAAAAAGTAGTTACAAAAATCTTATCTTATTTTATCTTGAAAAGATAAAAGGCCTTTCAAATTTTGGGTGAGAATTAAACCATCATCGTCTATGAGATTCCTAACATCGGGAAAATAAGAAATAAATACGAAAGCAAAATAAGTCGGTCAGTGCTAATTTTTTTTCCTTGAAACACAATTCCTGAAATAGTTATATAAAATAAAAGGCTTTAACTTAGTCAATTTGTCATATTATGAGTTGGGTCGTAAATGAATCAAACTATTCATGAAATTATTCGAGATGCAATTTAGATAAAAATTGATTCGAGTTTGTTTAGTGAAGCTCGTTAGCTAAACAAACCAAGCTTGAGCATGATAGTATTGAACATTGGCTCGTGAACAAGTTCGTTAAGCGATTTAGCTTGAAAATATAAAATTATTAACTAGATATAATTATTTTCTTTCTATAATTAGTAATTGTTGTGTTAAATATCTAACTACTTTTATTTGTTATAAGAAATCAATAAATATATTATGTTACCATGGATAAAATAAATTATTTTTAAAATAAAATAATTAATATTCTAAACACATATCTAAATTTACAAAGTCTGTTTTGGTTCGATTAAAGCTCGAATAAGCTCGTGAGCTCGAAATATTCGATAAATAAAACTCGAGATTCGACTCGATACTAAACAAATCAAGCTTGAGCACGATGGTGTTCGGCTCAACTCGGTTCGATTACACCCCTAGTTCTGAGACATCCCAACAGTTAGAGTTGGCAAAAGGGGCGGGTTGGGCTGGCCCGGCCCGAAATGCTATCGGGTTGAAAATGTGGTAGCCCAGCCCAGCCCCATCTGGGCCACCGGGCCAAACCCGTCCAATATTTAATTTAATAAGATATTATTTTTAATTTCAAAAAAATATGATAACAATAAATAAATTAAATCTACTAACATCAATTTCAAAGTAAATAAGATAAATTACGTCTACTAACATCAATTCCAAAATAAATAAAATAAATTAAATCTACTAACAAGTCTAACATCAATTTCAACATACATAAGATAAACTTAAAGTTACAAATATCATCAAACATCAAACATCGACCTTAAAGAAATGTAATAGAGAGAGGGATGGACGAAAGGAGAAGTTTTTAATAGTCATTCATTTTATTTTCTATATTTACTATTTAGTATTTACTACTAATATAAAATATTAAAATTTTAAATGTGTGGACGGGCATTTTAGCCCAAAAACCTCGGGCTTTTTAGCCCCAAAGCCCGGTGGCCCGCCGGGCAATGTGGGCGGGCTTTTTAGGCCCGATTTTTTTCGGGCCACTATTTTTATGAGCCCAACTCGACCCCAATTCCGGGCACCCCGGGCCAGTCCACCGGGCCGAGTCAATTTTGTCGGCTCTACCAACAGTGATCCTCATATGCGTAAAGAGTCATGTGTAGGGTTCATTCTTACGGCTCTTCCCATGACCCTCTCCCAACATAGAAAAGAGGTTAGCCCAATCACGGGAATGATACTTGTCGACTGAGACCCTCTCTACCGGAGAATAAGAATCCCAGAACCAGTACGAGGACCAACGACTTGGAATGAAACGACTCTGAATCTACCTATGCAGATGAATGCTGCCTCGGCTTCGATCCATCGTAACCGTCCTTTAAATTTATTTGTTAGTTAACCTAAAAAATAAAGAAAAAGAAAAGAGATTAGCCAGTGTGCCTCTGTATATAACAGATGTGGCCCTTTCTCTAGCACGAATTTATCGGTGTTCTTATTCTTTTTTGAAAACTCACCTCATCCAAGAATAGAAGGAAAATATTCTAACGGGAAAGAGCGCCACTTGTGAATTGAATGAACAAAAAGAAGAAGAAAAACACCAAGTCTATTTCCATCGTAGATCACCGACGGAACAACGACTGTCTTAAGACGGGACCTCGCTTTCTATATATGTAAAACATTCCATCGTCATTTCGTCGTCGATCAACGACGGAATTAAGTCCGTCGTTGATCAACGACGGAACGATGACGGAGTTAGTAAACGACGGATCAATGACGGACACTCAACGACGGAATTATGACGGACATTTTCTACGACGGAACACTCCGTCGTTCATCCGTCGTTGAGTTTGTCCGTCGTAATTCCGTCGTTGATCCGTTGTTGATTTTTTAAATATACATGGGATGTCACCTCTGATTTTTCATTCAGAAACGAAGTCGAACCCTAAATTAGCTCCGCGCCGCACGTCGTCTTCCCTCCCCGCCGCCTTCCCTCGCCGTCGCTTGAACGCCAACGTCTTTCCTCGCCGCCGCCTCTCGTCGCCGACTCGCCCCTGCCTCTCCTCGCACGCCGTCGTCTTCTCCTCGTCGGACTCGTCCCGCCTCGCCTCTCACCCGTCCGGGCCCTCCCCTGACTCGCCTCACCTCCGTCCCCGGATGCCGCCGGCCTCTGCCCATTCCCGGTACAAGTATTTCATTTTTTCTGTCGATTTTCTTGCTTACCATTCTGCTTTTTCTGCCGATTTCCTTTATGTTACCATTCTAGGTTTTATGTATGCTTGGGAGTTCCCTAATTTCTTGCTTACCATTGATTTTATTTTGAATCTTGCATTGATTTTTGATAGGATATGGCCCAATCTCTCAGGCCCACTAGCAGGCCCAAACGAGCTGGGCCTAACCTAATGTTGCCCTACTCGGTTACGCCCGAATGACAGCCCCCAAACCCTAATTAAAGGCGGAGTCAAGGACACGATAATGGGGTAACGGTGGAAATCATGGGCAATTATGGTGGAGATCATGGTCAGTTATAGGAGGATCATGAGCCCGCCAATCAAGGGATTCGTGACAAGGTTTACGTTTATGTATAAATAGGAGTTAGATTGAAGGTAAAAGGGTTAGCAAATTACTGAATACTAGAGCTCTTTGAGATACTCATTGTAATACGATTATAGTGAACATCTTGAGGACCATCACCTCCGTGGACGTAGATCTTTCTCTTGATCGAACCACGTTAAAACTCATGTGTTCTTTACTGCTTTCTATAAATCTTTCATACCGACGTAGACAGATTTATCATTGGCGCCGTCTGTGGGAAAACTCTTGAACAAAAAGCTGTGTTTTCTACAATCTAATGGCAAGGACACGTGCAAACGCTAGTACTGCCGGCGATGTCGGTAACAACCGTGCAGAGGACGATCAGGTGGTCACACAACGCCGGGGAAAGGGGATTGCGGACGCCACCAGCGGTCACACACCTGAGGGCTACATGGAGAATGCTTCCATACACCCTCAGGATCGCCGCCCCAACGAAGAGGAAGATGCCGACCTCAGTACCGGTGAACAGGAGGTTCACCGCTCCCACGAGGTCCTCGGTCGAGCAGTGTCCGAGTTCTTCAACGCCAACCTCAATCAATTCCAGAGTTTCCTCAACCAGAGGACAAACGGAGCGGGCCCCTCAAGAGTGCCCGAAGTGATGATTACAGGCAATCGAGGTCGTTCACCTCTCCGAAATAATCAACGTTCACCGCGGCATAATGACCGCCCCAATACCAGGGTTCATTCGCCTCGCATCTCCGCGGAGCCGTTCTCCACCTCGACGTGATACCCATGTGAATGGGCGGGAAGAAGGAGAAATACAGTCCAACTCCCTCAAGAGACGACGACGCCGCTATCGATCTCCCACTCCTCCGGAGAGGGATGGTAACGAGTTCCCGGATTCAACCGACACGGACGAATTATCTCATTTTCAAGGAGATTTCGGATACACCTTGCCACGCCGATACCGGGCTCCGAATATCGCTGCATCACGATGGCCTGGAGATCCTTCTCGACTTCCTATTTGCCTATACCACCAACATGGCAAACCAAGGATGGAAGATTTCCATATGTGTAAGGTCTTTCCCGAGGTGTTGATCTCCAACGCCGACGTTGGTTCACCCCGCCGCCGTAACAACATCCATTGCTTCAAAGACCTCATGGATCAATTCAAATGGCGCTTTACCAAAAGATGCCGCCTCAACAACCTTCATCCGATTCAGCACAATCCGCCATATGGACGAGACGATGTCGAATTTCGCCTCAAGATTCATCATGGAATCCTTAAAATAGATGAGAGTAACGATCTACATCATCAACGATTCAAGAACGGATCCCACTGGTGCTCAATAAAGAGATCACCCGTGAATACCAAGACGGCTAGTCGTCTTTGGACCTTGGTTGACAACTTTGTCAAAGGGACGAGTCGGACCGGAAAGAGAGAGATCTGGGATGAGCAATGATGAAAGAAGGAAGCCGGAGGATCGGGTTGAGGTGCCGAACGCCCAAGTGCTGCAAAAGAATAAAAAGGACCCAAGAGAATCAAGGTGGGACCTCGCCAAACCTCGTAATAACGAGCCTCTATTCAAATCCAGTATGGAAATATTTGAGCTTCACATCGAGCTCTTTTCAAAACCTCCTCCTATGAAAGGAGGATCCAAAAAAAGTCAACGGAAAGTATTGTGACTACCACCGTGGGTGCGGTCACGATCTGTAAGATTGCAAGTCCTCGAGCTCACGATTGACGAGCTCGTCAGGAAGGAGCACCAAGAAGTACATCGGCCGACTGGGCGGGTAATAAAAAGCGCAGAGGAAATGCGGACCGACCTCAACGACGGCCCGACACGAAGATGGCGAGGACGAAGGTCTCAATGCAATGGAGCAGTCTATGCTATAACCGACTTCAGGTTGGTACGACGAGGTCGTCACTTAGAAATGAAGCTCGAGGTCGACCCCGAGGAGCCGAAAAACAAGCGACTCGGGATGGAGAGAACATCGTGTTCTCCAAAGACGACCCAAGACCAAGATCATGCCTCACCGTGACGCCATTACTATACAAGTCGTGGTGGGCAACAAGAATGTACATCGGGTCAACATTGACATCGGACCTCCGTTAGCATCATATTTCGTAGCTGCTGGATAAACTTGATGTCGGAGGAATTTGTACACCCGCACCTTCCGGGCCATGAGCTTTACTCAAGAGGCGGTTCAACCCGAAGGTGTCATTACCCTTCCGATTACCGTAGGACGTGCTCCCAGGTCGGTTACCAAGGCCATTCAATTTTTCCTGGTCCGAGCTCCCTCTCCATACAACATTATCCTGGGAAGAGATTGGCTGTATGCAACCAGGGCCGTCTGCTCCGTGTACCACCTCACCATTAAGATACCCACCCCGGTGGGAGTGTTAAGCATTCAGGGTGACCAAACGGCAGCTAAAGAATGCCTACGAGTCTCAACTCCAAGACGCGGCCTACCTCGTGCCTAGAAATTCTGAACCCTCCGAAGTTGCCACCTCGGGATGATCTGACTGAGAATCTTCAGCTATACGACGACGACCCTTCCAAAGTTGTCAAGGTTGGCACCCAAGGTTCAGTCAATATTCGCCAACAGGTCATGCAGCTTCTAAGGGAATATAGAGATGTATTTGCATGGTCTCCATTGGATATGACTGGGGTCTCGCCCGAGCTCATAACTCATCGTCTCAACATCGATCCGCTACTAAACCCAGCCGCGTAAGAAGAGAAGTTTTGCCGCGAGCGCAGCCCGGTCATAAGAGACGAGGTAACCCAACTCCGTGAGGCTAAAATCAGACGAGGTTAAATACCCAACCCGATGGCTAATCCGTTGTAGTTCGAAGCCGGGAGGGACGACGATGTGTCGACTATACCGACCTCAATAAACACGCCCAAAGGACCGCTACCCCTCCCGACATCGACAAGAAGGTGGAGACATTGGTGGGGCATGAGATCTTCGATTTCTGGATTTATACAAGGGATACCACCAAGTCCCGATGAGCCCGGAGGACGCCCAAAACAACGTTCATTACCGACTTTGTCTTTGCCTCTAGGAAGATTCCTTCGATGCGAAAAAATTTGAGCTACCTACCAAAGGATGGTGGACGCGATCTTCAAAGATCACATAGGAAATTGTTGAGTTCTATATCCACGATATAGTAGTCAAAAGCAAAAGTCGAGAACTGCGCCGTTGACCTCAAACTATTCTTCACTCCTCAGTCGGCCAACCTCAAGCTTAATCCCAGGCACATTCGTGGTGAAGACGGTAACCGGGATGCTGGGTTTCTCGAAGGCCCGAAAGCCAATCCTACCAAGGTGAAAACGGTGTTCGACATGCAGGTCCCAAGAACCATCCGTGAAATACACAAACTCACGGATGCCGCCGCCTCAGAGATTCCTATCTCGAGCCGAGAAGCTTCCTTCTTCAAGATCCCGAGGAGAGCTCCAGATTTCACCGGCAGAAGAACACTGTGTCACTTTCAGCGGTGAAGGAATATCTCGCCGACCGCCGACACTATCCGCCCCAAAAGGTGAAACTCTATCGTTATATCTCGCCACCCGGACGAGGCAATCGGTCTTGATGCGGTGCGAGATGAGATAGACGGCAACTCCCCATCTACTTCATCACCGGCTCTCAAAGGACCGGAGACAGAGGTACACCGACCTCGAGAAGGTAGCTCGCCCGTGAACGCCAGCGACGCCCCGGCCTTACTTTCAAGCTCATTCCGTCCGGTACTAACGGACTTACCTTTAAGACAAGTCTTATCAAACCGGAGTCATCGGGCGTATAGCTAAGTGGGCCTTGGAGCTCGTGAGCACGACATCTCATACTCCCCTGTGCCGGCCATAAAGTGGCAAGCCCTGCAGTTTCTGGTGGAGGTCAACCACCGAGGTCGCCTCTACCGGTGAGAGGTCTCCCGCCTCACGGCGGAGGAACATGTCCCTGCATCACCCGTTGGTTGTTGGCGAGATGTATGTGGACGGAGCTTCATGCAAGACGGGCAATGGAGCGGCATCCTCCTCCGGCCCGGATAAGCGAAGTGACATACGCCCGGTTTACCTTCCCGACCACCAACAACGGAGTGAGCACTGGCACCGATCTCGGGACTCCGCCTAGCAAAGGAATTGAAAGTGGACAAAGTCCGAGATATTTGGAGATTCCTGTGTCGTGGTAAACCTGTGTTTAAGCACATACGAGGCTAAGGAGGATCGAATGAGCGAAGACCTTGAGAAGGCAAAAGAGATCTGGCCCCATTCAGATACTTCAAGATAATCAAATCCCACGAGGGGAAAACAGCCGAAGTGACATCCTTAGTAAATTGGCTTCGCCATCGGCAATCCGCCAAGACAGAAGTTCATTCCGGAAGCATTGAGGCGCCCCACGCCGTTATCTCGTAGGTGAACCAAACGGATGACGCCTAAAAGCATACCGAAGTTGGCACACTACCTCGTGATTGGCTTGAGGCCAAAAAGATAATGGTGAAATCCTGTATCTTATGTATGAGGGCTCTCTCACGGAAGTCTTACCTTCAACCCTCCCGAGGTGCCTTGGGCGGAAGAAGCCGACCACGTGCTTAATGAGATTCACAGAGGATCTTCGGAAGCCACATCGGCTCACGGGCTCTTTCAAAGAAGACGTTGAGGTCGGGATATTATGGCCCACCTTATTCAAGATTCACCGAACTCGTCAAAAGTGTCTAAAGTGCCACCACTCCACGGTCAAAAGCTACCCCAGACCGATCCGAGGCAACTGCAGAGCCCATGGCCTTTCATGCGGTGGGGATCGACATCGAGGTCCGTTCGACCGAGCACCGTGTCGGCCGATATTTAGTCGAGCCATAGACTACTTCACAAAATGGGTCAAGCCGAGCCACTTTCAACCTCACGAGCAAAAGGATTCAAACCTTCGTGTGGAAGTATATAGTCTGCCGCTTCGGCATACCGCACATTCTGGTCTCGGACAACGGCACCCAATTCGTCGACAAAAATTTCAAGAAGTGGTGCAAAGAGCTCCATATCGATCAACGCTTCACCTCGGTCGCACACCCGCAAGCCAATGGTCAGACCGAGGTGATGAACCGCACGATTATACAAGGATTAAAGAAGAGGCTAGACCGAGCTAAAGGCGATTGGGCTGAAAACCTTCCCCAAGTCCTCTGGTCCTACAGAACGACACCTCGGACTTCGCACGGAGAAACACCTTTCAGCTTAGTCTATGGAACTGAGGCCGTCATACCGGCTGAAATCGGCGCACCGAGCCCACGCACTCTTCACTTTGACCCAGATGGGAACGAGGACGACCTGCGAACCAACCTTGATGCTCTCGAAGAAAAACGCGAACTCGCCTTCATAAACGAAGCTAAGTATAAGGGCAGGTCGTGCGGTATTACAACAAAGGTCAAAGCCTCCGACCGCAAGTAGGCGACCTCGTCCCACGAAATAATGAAGCCAGCAGAGCCGAACGTCTTAACAAGTTGGATCCGACATGGAAGGCCCATACCGCTCACGAGGACCTCGGCAAGGGGCTACAAACTATCTCACCTACTCGTGCGCTTATCCCTAACTCGGCATATTTCTCATTTAAGGAGGTACTTTACATAGCTTCGATTTCAGATCGACCTTATGTTAGTCTCCTTACTTGCTTTGCCCAAGTGCGATGTTATATACTTGTTGAATAAAATATTTATTTTTCTAATGAGTATTCCATTTTATTGATATGCGAACATCTATTTGGATATACCGCATTTAAACCTTCACGAGGGGACGCCCTCACGAAGATGAATAACCCACTAAGTAGGGCACTCACTAGCCATCGCCGCACTCAGATTACTCATTAAATTGAACGTCTCAGTGCAACGCATACAGACTACTCATTAATTTGGAAGTCTACATGCACGCATACAGATTACTCATTAAATTGAAAAATCTACATGTAAAAGACATCCAGTTGGATCTCACCAAATTATGCTCAGTATACAAGATAAATACATTTACGACCAAACGAAGTCCTAAGTTATGTTTATACCTCTCAAGAGGAAAACGTACACTCAAACGAGTCTAAATACATTTATACCTACATACAAAGTCCTCGCACTATATACAAACTCATTCGGGCTTAGGGCTCCGCCCGAGACTCACCAAGCCGAGATAGTTCAACAAAATCCCTGTGTCGGCGATGAATACCGGAATGAACTCGGTGCCTCCACCCAATCTATGAGGACGGCACCACTCGGCTGCTCGGGTGCGCCTCGACCCGACGCAGGCGGATTCGGCCCGGGATGCGATCTGCACTCCGAGGCCACACTCGACCCCGTGAGCTCGACGCGGGCCGGGACCATGCCCTCGCCCCCAAACCGTAGCCCTTCCACGCCGACCTGCCGCCCGCGCTCCCGCCTCCGACCGCCGCGCCATCCTAAGCGCTCTTCTTCGTGTGTGGACCCATTAGACGGAGCACTTGGCGTGATCGGTAGCCGCCATCCTCTTGAGCTCTTCAATTATTGGACCACGGCGCCCACAGACGCCTGCGCATGGGCTGGGGCATCGTCGCTTATGAACGATCTCGTACATCCGCATGTATTTCGTGATAGAGTCGAGGCGATCTTTAAACTTCTTGCTATTTGGCCCTCCTCATCCCTCAAAGACCATGCCCTCCGCCAACAAGCTCGAACTCGATCGTCGGCTTCAGATATGGTAGTTCCACCATCCGCGGATTACCTTCTCATACTCGCATGCTCTTCCGAGATCCGAGCCAGCTCCTCCGTTGTCACTCGAGCTGCCTCGCATTGCATCACCGTCCTTGTATCACATCTCGCAGAAATCACCCCCTCGACTTGAGTTGTGTAATCCTTAACTTTAACGCCTCATTCTCGCAGGGAGGCGGACCACTTCGCATGATCAACCTCGTGCAACCACATTCGCTTTCGGGTCGATGATGCCGAGCCGACATCCATGCTTGGCGAACCCGAGTCATTTCGGCAGACCGACCTCCAAAGGTGTCACCTCTTCATCCTTCTCGACCAAAGCACCTCGGACTTCTTTCAGCTTTGTTAGTAACTCATGATCAAGTCCGAAGTATTGAGATGTGGAGTGCTAGAAATAAACAACACAAAAGGCATTTTAAGAAGATGTGTCTATTACTCAAAATAGAAGTTTGTACAACACAGGATCCTATCGATCCCGGCAAATCAGCCTATTACATTGGGTCCACTGACCTCAGGCTCATTGCCGGCCAGACCGACCTCCTGCTGCGCCACCTGTTGTGCCACCTGCTGCTGCTCCTCCAAGGGCTGCCGATCTCCGGAAGGGACGACGTCCGAGCTCGGTCCGGCCTCCTCGGTTTCGGCTCTCACCTCAGCAAGGAATGCTTGAAGCTCCATGTCTTCATCTTCCTTGCACTGAGTTACAGCCTCCGCCGTCAGGAGCGAGGCAGAAGATGCCAAGGCATCCACCACGGGGAAGGAGGTCGCCCCGGCGATTATGCGGGCATAATTCATGTATACCTCCCGAGGTGCGACCTCAACCCACCCGTGCTGGGCCTTATCAAAATCAGGTCTCTCGGCCGCCAGTTTCTCCAGGTGGGCTGATATCACCTGCGGCCTCATCACGGTTGCCGGTCGGAGATGAAGGAGGAAAACTCTCCGACTGATAAGCTCGGCCGGGCGAGGCCCTCAAGATAGGTCCATGCCCCGCCAAAGAAGGCGCTTGTCTGCTGCCGCCTTCTTCTCCGCCTCGGCAGCCTCCTCCTGAGCGCTCTCCACTTCGGCACGGGCCACTCGTAAGGCCCGATCCTTCTTCTTAAGGGCGCTCTCAGCGGCCGTCTTTGCAACCGGCATTCGCCTTTGCAGTTCGGGCGTCCGCCTGGCGGCGTCGGTAGCGGATTCGGCGACCCTCGAGCTTCGCGGCCGTTTTCTCTCCATGGCCTCGACATTGCGGCGCTCTCAAGAACAAAACCGCCATGCGTGCATCTCACCGCCACCGAGGCGCATCCACGAATATAAAACAATTAGCAACACGTAATGACAAAGTTACAAAGGAGAAGAGTAGCGACTTATACCTTTGGGAAGGATAAAGGAGTGCTGGAAGCCGGCACCTCGGGCAAGGACTGGCCATGAACCTCGATCTCCAGCGTCGGGCTCGAGGTCGCACGAGGGCGGTCGAAGAAGTCCTCGTATGCCCACAACCACCACGGGCTGCTGGGTGGACTCGCCTCGCCTCACCTTCTTCCTCGCCGGCTCCCTTCGCTCAGATGGTGCAGGGCGCGGCGAGCTCGCTATATTGACTTCTCTGCTGGGGTCAATCTTAGCGCATCTGAATGAGAATTTCGTTAGCACAACGAAATCGACGGGTAAATAAAGATAAGAAGGTTGCCTCACCCAAATCGGACCGACATCGGAGCTTGGACCTATAGACACTCATCAAAGATTGTTCAAGTCATCCTCGGTATAATTGATCGATAGGATCTCACCCATATCGTTCAACATCTTCTCCATAGGGCCCAGGGGATTGATTTTCACGTCCTTCATCGCACCGAGGCCCCACTCATACCTCGGATACCCCTCAACCCGCAGAAAGAAATATCTATTTTGCGGTGGGATACCTTCGAGGGGCTTATCTTAAACTTCAAAGAGGTGATAGATAATACACCCCCCCTATAGACTTGATGCTAAAAAAACGCATCAAAACTTCAAAAGAAAACTCCTCGCCTATGCCATAACAGGCCAACCCTAGCCCAACAACCGACCTAATAGAATTCGAGGTCAGTTGGCATATGGGGATCCGAAAATACTCTTGAAGGCTAAGGAAAATAGGGCAAAGGAAACCTAAGCCCACTATTAAACTATCTACAAAAATGGTAATAAACCCCTCCGGAGGGGCCATCGCCCTATCATTGGGTTTCGGCAGGCACCACCATGCATCCTCTGGAATGTGGTATTTCTCCGCAACCTCCAAGAGCTCCTCTGTCGTTAAAGTTGATCTCGCCGCACCAATTCTGATGCCATCCCATACCGATGACACCGGTGAAACCCTAGAACTAAGTCCTATAGATTTACCTAGGCGGTTGTGGCATATATAATCCCTCACATCGAATCGGGCGGCGTAACCCAAACCGAATCAATTATCGAGGAGAAGAGGAATGAGAAGATGAAGAATACATACTTACTTTTTCTGGAGCGAGATATCCGATTTCTTCAACAAAGTTTGAAAGAGGATTTGAAATTTCTGGTATGCTCTCCGGAATAAAGCGTCAAGAAGAAAGTGAGCAGTTGCCTCTTTTGGACCTATTTATAGGACAAATGGCGCCTAAAATCTGCCGCTTCGCTTATCACACGTGCTATCTACGATTGGATGTGTGATCGACGCGCATCGCCTGTCAAGCGCCCAACCACCGCTGGCGTATGACGTACTCTATGGAAGGCAGACCGCCCCGATCACGTAATGATTACATTGAGCTCGGACATCGGACTACGCCCATGTCGCCCCTCGCACCGCGAAGTCTTCGGTCGAACCTCGGCGTCCGCCGCCCCGATCACGTAATGATTACATTGAGCTCGGACATCGGACTACGCCCATGTCCTCCTCAGACCAGCAGAAGTCTTTCAGGTCGGACCTCGACGTCCTCCAAAAAGGCAGGAGCCATACAGGTCGCACCTCGTCTTTGAAACAGCCACCCAAATCAGACCTCGGTTCCCTGTCAACGAACAACGCCCCTTACAAGAGTTTCTCCCTTCAGTTCGGACCTCGACGTCCTCCATAAGAGCGAAGCCGCTTCAGACCAAACCTCGGTGTAACCTATACAAGATTCAGGTCATAATTCGGCTTCCTTGTGCAGCAAGAGACAAGAACCTTCAACGAAAACTTCAGCCAAGCAACATCCCGCCTCGGCAAAGCACATTCTCCGCTTCACCTCGGCAAGGCTATTCCTTGACTTTTCGGGGGCTATGATAGGATATGGCCCAACCTCTCAGGCCCACTAGCAGGCCCAAACGAGCTGGGCCTAACCTAATGTTGCCCTACTCGGTTACGCCCGAATGACAGCCCCCAAACCCTAATTAAAGGCGGAGTCAAGGACACGATAATGGGGTAACGGTGGAAATCATGGGCAATTATGGTGGAGATCATGGTCAGTTATAGGAGGATCATGAGCCCGCCAATCAAGGGATTCGTGACAAGGTTTACGTTTATGTATAAATAGGAGTTAGATTGAAGGTAAAAGGGTTAGCAAATTACTGAATACTAGAGCTCTTTGAGATACTCATTGTAATACGATTATAGTGAACATCTTGAGGACCATCACCTCCGTGGACGTAGATCTTTCTCTTGATCGAACCACGTTAAAACTCCTGTGTTCTTTACTGCTTTCTATAAATCTTTCATACCGACATAGACATATTTATCAATTTTTGTTCAAGATGGTATTAGTCAGTAGAATAAGAAAACTGTGTTAAGTTAGTGCATTCAATATATTACCACTTTTCGCGCTAAATTTCTGTAACAGGTCAGAATCATATTCCAAACGAGTTGGCGCCTCTGTTCCTGCTAAAGGGGAGGTACAACCTTTCTCTTTTCCATTTTCAATTCTTTTCTTATATGATTGTGCATCCTGATGCTGTCTCGTTATACATCCAGCTTGTATATAACTTTTTATCTGATAAATTATAATTTTAGACTTTTAGTGCTCCCCTCCTCCCTTTTGTATAATCCCTTAGTCATATTTCGATCGCATTTTACACTCATTCTGGATGATCTAAATATATAGTCATATTTCCATCACATTTTACACTCTATCTAATAAATCATAATTCTGGTTGTTTAGTCATATTTCCATCCCATTTTACACTCATTTACTAAAACATTATTGAAAAATCTTGAAACTACACTCTTTAGATCTAATTAATTATGCTGCATCGAATACCCATTAAATAATAGTATTGTAGGAAGTTTCTTGTATTATTTACTTGTCAATACTATTATTATTAATTTGCGTGAAAAACTAAAGTGACATAATTGGAACAGAGCTTGTACTGTAAGTATCCATAAAAAAAACTAATGTTGGTAATATATTGTGTGTAATTGGAACATGGCTTGTAGCATAAGTATCTCTTAAACTAATTTTGTAATTTTACTATTCTCTCCTTGACGAACACTGTTTTATCTCCATGACTTGGGTGAAATCCTCTGCTTCAGATAACTTTTCAAATTAAGCTCTTATCCCTAAGGCTACATAGTGATTTTTAACCTAAGCATCTTAGTTTTTGTGCTTAACCATTTTATCATATGTGCTACGTGTTGGAGAAGTTTAATACATATAGCTAATTGGTAAAATTGATTTTTGGTACTGGTGAACAGGTTGTTAGATGCAGTCTTGCAGTTTCAAAACGAGCAATCAAGCCGATGATGCTCCCTCTTGGAGCACCATGTGGTTCCGGGCCTAAGTGTGTTGTCCGCATGAGCCTCCCACCTGTGGATATGCACACAAAGCACTTTGTGATTAACCTTATTTGCTAAAATATCACTTTGTAGCGATGGAATTTAATTTAGTAATAGCAGTGCTACATTAAGTATTATGGATCAATGGGGAATATTTAGCTTGCATTTGACCGATGAATGTACGGATGGATTTGCAACTCACGATAGCATAGTTGTTGTGGTTATTTCGATTTATATAAAATTGGTATCATTATTTTCATCTTGAACTATTTTGAATCTTGCATTGATTTTTGTTATTATTTTTATTGAATATTGAAAATAAAATATGTAATCTAATAAAAAAAAACTAAAATACCGACGGATCAACGACGGACAGTCCGTCGTTGATCAACGACGGACACTGTCCGTCGCTGTTCCGTCGTTGATCTACGACGGATCACAGACCGTCGTTGATCAATGACGGCATGTCCGTCGTTAATCCGTCGTTGATCGACGAAGGTCGTGCGTATACAACGGCGACGTCTATATCCGTCGGTGATTCAACGACGGACTACAAGTCCGTCGTTGATCGGAATAGCGACTATGTTTGTACCGACGACCTGTTTTTGTCGTTGTTCCGTTGTTATTTAATATCACCGACGGATTTATTTGGTATAACGACGGAAAATTCCGTCGTTAATCGCCCAAATTCTTGTAGTGTAGGTTTATCCCTTTGAATAAAACATCATTTCAAGTTTTCCAAATGCTCCAACAAACACATTGCCAAATAATGTTCAATATCTTCTTGGTACTCTTTCGCTTTAGAGGCTATCAAACACAAGATGCAAATTTTATCACCATCATAAAAAAACAATCCTCCTTTTCACCAAACTATCTCTAGTTGGAGCTCAATTACATAATTTGGTCAATAACATATTCATCTCTTCCACCACGAAGACCTCCTAGAGTGCATTGTAGATTGATTTCATTGAGAGATGAAATAGAGAGTGCACCACTCCGACCAGCCCCAATTTGTTCCATAGGACGTTTGCCTCCTTGATTGTCCTAGTTCGAACGAATAAATATGTAGTATGACAATAAAAAAAAAAAAATTGACGACGAAGCACATTCTATTGATAAAACGCTTCCTCTCTAACCTAATAGGTCAGAAGTTCTGAGTGACCTAAATGATTAGTATGTGAATATGTTTTTCTTTCTTAATAAAATCTATAAAAACATATTATTGAATTCGATTTTGTTTGGGGGAGGGGGGAGGAAATGCGACGAAAGTTTAAGGCCTTGATGTAGGAATTTATGGATATTTTTTCGGCGAGTAACGCGAGTTCCAGTACCGGAATACAAATCATGGAGTTAAGCTGTCGATTTAGGTTTTCATTTGCGGATTCCGCATCTTTTGTTACGTTAATTATTATCATTCTTTTTCTAGTTTTTTTTTTGTTAAATGGCGTGGGTGTATGTGGGTATGCGTTTTAATTTTCCTCCATTTGAGAAATTATGAGAAAAGATTTAATAAAATTAAGAGTTCATATTCAATCAAGAGACTTTACTTCATGCAAGTTACAATAAAAGAAAGCTAGATTAAAAAAAATTATTTCTAAATGGAACTGTTATTTCTCTTTCGAATATCTATTCTAAATCTATTGTATCCAAGATTCTCGTGCTTTTCAAATGGAAACTTCAATTCTTAGTAACAGTTACCTGCCCGTATTTAAAATTTTAAATATTACAATAACACGATACGACCTATTACCTACTCCTACAACTATTTTTGAAAAAAAAAAAACTTTAGTTTATGAAAAGACTTATTTGGATGCAGTATATTTCGGTGCATTAATTTATTTTACTCGAAATTTTGAGATTCATTTCATATATCTACCGACAACCTGCTATTATTTAAGAAAAAATAAATTGGAGTATATATAAAGTTTTTGCTGATGGTATACATTCTTAAAATGTACTCCCTCCGTCCCGTTTAAAGTGTCCAATTTCTTTTGGGCACGGGTATTTAGGAGAAAAGTATAAAATAATTAAAGTGTTAAAAAGTGAGTAGGATCCACACTTTTTGAAGGGATAATTATTTCCTAAAATGGAATGAGATATTTGTAATGGGACAACCCAAAAAAGAAAGTGAGACATTTTAAATGGGACAGAAAGGGAGTAACATTTATCAATCTGTTTACATGAGTAGGCTCGGTTTTGTACGTCTATGTACGATAAAAGTTTGCAAGATATAATTCATCACCAAGTATAGGCTATATAGCATAATTATTGCATGTTGATGGTTTAGGTATTGACAATGAATTTACAGGTTAAGATGGTACCAAGATCTTGATATGTTTGGTCGATAATTATTTGAAAGAGGTAATAATGTTTCTGTCAAAATAAAAATGGTACAGATAATGTCTGTCTAACCTATTTACTAACCATCCGACAATGATCTACTTCAGGAAAGACACTCCACGGCAAGAACTTCCCTTCACTACCGAACGTCCTCTTTTCTCCCCACCAATTGAATCTTTTTTCTCGTCCACATTCATCATTATATATGTAGAATATTCAATCTATTTTATTTTGACGCGCCTGCATGATCATATTTTTATATCCTCCACCAATTAAATCTTTTATCCTATCTACATTTCATTATATACAATAATGCTCTTTTTATGATAATCGTTTATATATATTACACGAATATTTCTTTTTATGATAATTATAGACCATATATAGATCAAATGTCCCAAATTAACTCCTAAGTAATTCACGAGAAAAAGATTTATTGATCATCTCATATACATACATATATATATAGGGGAGGGTTAACGTGAGAACTATTTTTATTGTGAGAACGTGAGAACCAAAAAATGATGAATTCACAGTGAAAGTTGATGAATCTGCTGGGAAAGTTACTGAATCCAAAAAAATAAATTTTAGTCCCTCATGGGATTCGAACCCGGTGAAAAATTACAATTGTTGAATTCATTAAGTTTCTCAACGGATTCATCAACTTTCATAACGAATTCATTTGGTTCTTAGTTTTAGGATAAGAATGGTTCTTATTTGAATCAAACTCTCTCTCTCTATATATATATATATAGGGTGGATCAAATGAGAACCACATCTTTTTGCGAACTCTGCGAACCATGCATAAGGCGTTGAAGATGATGCACAAAGCGGTATAAAATTGTGCATGTGAAAACTTTCTAAAATTATTTTGTTGTTGACAATTTTAGAAAGTTTTCGTATGCACAACTTATCTTGTTTTGTGCATCATCTTCAACTCTTATGCATGGTTCTCAAGTTCTCAAAAGATGAGTTCTCATGGATCCAACCCCTATATATATATATATATATATATATATATAGAGAGAGAGAGAGAGAATAGTACCAGTGCGAGATAGTATGTAGTATTCAATCTTATCCATTCATCTCACAGATCCTATGATGGAGATTTTTTTCGGACCTTTTAAGCTTAATTTCGCTACAGTATGGGTATATTAGTAATTTAATTTGTTATGTGATTGCGAAAAACAAACATTGCATTTAGTTGAACTGACTTATGCATTCAAATGAAAACAAAAATGCATGCAGTTGAACACAATAATGTATGTGGTTGGAAGCTCATGTCCAGCGCGCAGGTGCACCCAGCGTGCGCTAGTGCTCGCGCGTTGCCCCGACGCTCGTTCGCGCGCCGTTGGCCAACAATGCATTTTTACGTTTTGTTAAATGCATGAACATGTTTTATTAAATGCATGAACATGCTTTATTAAATACATGTTTGTGTTTCATGCCAAAATACAATTTTATGTTTTGTTCAATGTAGTTTCATGTTTAGTTCAATGCAATTTTATGTTTTGTTCAATGTAGTTTCATGTTTAGTTCAATGCAATTTTATGTTTTGTTAAATGCAGTTTTATGGTTTTTGACAGCAAATCTCTCATCCATCATTCTCCGTCAATTCCGCCGTCTCTTTTCCCGATTATCGGCCAATTCGTCGTGAACCACCTCTATAGTCACCATCTCTCTCGATTCTTCAATTATCTATCAAATTCATCTTCTATTTTTTTTTATCAAAATCTATCAATTTTGTTCTCAAATTTTTTTTCTTCTTTTTCTTTCTTTCAAAATATATTGTTTGTTGTTGTTCGTATATGTTGCTGCTATTCATGGTGATGCTACCGTGGCCGCTAGCGTCGTCCACTGTCGTTGCCATCGTATTAGGCGACGGCGGCGTCCGCGTCCGCTACCGCCAGGAGGAGGAGAAGAGAGCGGTTGATTTCTTCCCTTTTGCCCCTGCGAAAATTAGAAAATGAAAGGAAAAGGAGTTGCCACGTGTCGACGTAGTGCGGCCACGTGTTCAAAATGTGTGGTCAAATGGGTACTACATACTATCTGGGGACCAAGTACTACGAAACCCAACTTTATATATATATATATATATATATATATATATATATATGTATGATAACTCTTATAAAAGAGTTATTATATGACCTTTGATGACAAAACCCTTGAGTGAACGGGTTACATTTGTTTATTTCGATGTTTTCTTTGTATATTTTGTTATGTTTGCGTGTGTTTGTGTGAAGGATTGAGTCGGATGAAATCAAAGTGTTTTAATTGCTTTTAAGCGTTATTTAAATAATCATGGCATGTTGCGGGAAGAGCGGCGGTGAAGGCGAGGCGAAATCCGCGAGTCAAGTCGAGCTCCGGGTTGAGCGACAGACAAGGCCGAACTCATGAGCTTGACTTGATGTCGAGGAAGGGCCGAGCGAATAATCTTGAAGAAATGTGGGGACAGTCGAGCTACAAAGCAAGTCGGTCGAAAAAAGTAAAATCCGAGCTCAAGACTTAGGGCTCGAAGCTCAAGACCGCCGAGCTCGAGCAGCTCATTGCCGAGCTCAGAGGCGGCCGAGCTCGTGAGTGGAATCGAACTCAGGAGAAGAGATAGAACCGAGCTCGCAACCATCCGAGCTCAAAGATTGAAAAGTTCACAAGTATGAAGGCGACCAAGACCGATGCTCGTGGCGAGGTCGGACTCGTGTGGTCGGACTTATAAGTTCGGAGGTGAGATCTTCCTCGTAGAGGCGAGCTCGTGCTCGTGCAAACCGAGTAGAGGAGCTCGTATGTGCGAGATGAAGCCGCTTATAAAAGCGAAGAAGAGTTTTGCGGGACCACGACCACGTGGCGGTGGCCACGACAAAGCATAAAGGACGCGTTTTGCGAGCCAGCGGAAAAAGAGGATCGATGGATGAAGGGCTTGCGGTGCCTTTTCTCGCACACCTAAAAAGTGTCGAGTTGGTTATTAAAGGGAGGCGACAATCGGAGAATCATTATTCATCATTCGAGATCGGAAGGAAATCGAGGGCAACGCTTGGGGAGGAAGCCATCGGAAGAGGCGGCGAACCAAGGAGGAGCCGCGATTCGGCGACAGTGTTAACTTTAAATCTCGAATTCCTTTTTATTTTGCTATGGCATTTGTGTTTTCGAATACTGTTGCACAGCTCGCTATGAGCTAAATTCGTATGACTTGATCTTTTGATGAAACCCATGCTCGTGTGACAAGTTTTACGCTTATCTTGTCAAGTTATTATCGTTTTCTTGGTGTTTATTTATCTTGCTTGTGATTGATCACCATGGGTGAGATCTCACTCTATGATTTCTGGAAGCTCTCATAGAGTGGAAAGCAAGAAAGTGGCAAGAACATGATTTAAATATTATGTGTGTGAATAGCATAGGAATATGTGTTTGCCTTGCGTGACATAAATGAATGGAATGATAGAGATACTCTTAAAGCACTTCGGTATAGGAATATATTGACGAGCTTAGAGGGTATAATCTTAGATTTGGAAAAATTCTAAGAGTTGGAAGATTTCATGTCATAATAACGAGGCAAGATAATGTTGAAGCATGGCGAGTACGGGGCATGGGTGGAATCAAGTGATCAAGTCTATTTTTCCCTCCTGATATCTGTTTGTTAATCGTTACTGTCTAAAATTCCACCTCGACTCAGTGTAAAAGTTCTCTTTAATTGTTTTCTCTCATATTCACAAACAAATTGTATTCGACGTGGTTTAAAAATTGCGCTCCCTGTGGATTCGATCTCGGAATACTTCCGTATATTACTTGTTGATTACGTGCACTTGCGTAGAATAGTATATCTCTAGAATACACGCCAACAAGTTTTTGGCGCCGTTGCCGGGGACCGCTAATTATAGATCACGTTGATATTTTAATTTTTGTTTATTTAGTATTAGTGGTTAACTCTGTTATTTTCTTCTGCGTGAATCAGGATTCTGGACTGTGGTATATGCACAAAACCAAGGCGCAAGTACTACACCCGTTGGATCCAGAGATTGAACGCACCTTCCGTCAAGGAAGACGACGTCAGAACGCCTGTAGAGCGAAAGCCAAAATGGCCGCACAAGGAGGTGATGCAAATAATGGAGGAAATGCCATAGTCATCGCTGATGACCGGGAAAGGGGTATACGTGACTACGCTAACCCCATATTTAACGAGCTAAATCCGGGAATAACCAGACCCGAGGTGCAAGCGAACCAGTTTGAGCTGAAGCCGGTCATGTTTCAGATGCTCCAAACAGTAGGGCAGTTCAGTGGGCAAGCCACAGAGGATCCGCACCTACATCTTGGTCTTTCTTGGAAGTTAGCGACTCGTTTAAGTTACATGGAGTCTCGGTGGCGTTGAGACTTGGCTATTCCCTTCTCATTACGAGATCGTGCAAAGCTTGGTGAGCGGCCTTCCATCGATTCTATCACCTCATGGAACAAGCTCGTGAAATTTTTTTGATGAAGTACTTCCCGCCTACAAAGAACGCAAGATTCCGGAATGACATCATGTCATTTCAGCAGAATGACGAGGAGTCGGTGTGCGAGGCTTGGGAGCGATATAAGGAAATGCTACGGAAATGCCCTCATCACGACATTCCGTACTGCATTCAACTGGAGACCTTCTACAATGGTCTAAATGCGTCAACACGTTTGGTGCTTGATGCTTCTGCAAACGGGGCTATTCTCTCTAAATCCTATAATGAGGCATATGAGATTTTGGAAAAATTGCGATAACAATTGCCAATGGTCAAATTCTCGTGCTCGATAGGAAAGAAATCGGTCGGTGGTGTTTTGGAGGTTGATGCCACGACGGCATTAATGCCAGTGGCATCCATGAGTAACATGTTAAAGGGATTGCAAGTGCCTAATCCAAATTGTGCAGGCCGGCGAGTGCTCAATGGTCGCACCCACGATGCAAGTAAATGAGGTGTCGTGTGTATATTGTGGGAAGGACACACATTTGAGAGTTGTCCATCAAACCCGGTTTGGTATGTTACATGGGAAACGAGAATGGCCAAATGAATAATCCTTACTCACAATCATATAATCCGGGTGGAGACAACACCCTAATTTCTCTTAGGAGGACAAGGATGCGGAACAGTGGTGGTGGAAATTTTGAGAAAACCACATATCCACAAAATTTCCACCCAAGCGGCAACAAGCGCCCCGGCCCCAAGACTATTGAAACCTTGATGAAGGTACATGGCGAGAGCGGATCACGATAATCGAGGCAATCCACTTCGCTACGGAATTTAGAAGTTCGGATCGGGCAATTAGCCACCGGTGAAATCGACCTCCGGTAATCTACCGGTGACACCGAAAATCCACGAAAGGATAAGGAACATGTCGAGGCCGTTACCTGCGAAGTGGAAAGAAGATGCAAGCCGAGTGCTGAACCGTGAAAAGAAGGCGAGTCCTCAAACACCAAGAGCAAGCCGGACGAGTGGGAGCACCGAAAGCAACCGTATGATGCCGAGGTGCCTACCAAAGTGAATCCTCTGCGAAGTCGATGGACGAGGTGATGTATCGACCACCACCACCTTTTCCGAAGGTTGAAAAAGCGACAAGACACTCGGTTTGAAGATTTTTAGATGTCTTGAAACAATTGCACATAAATATTCCATTAGTGGAGGCATTGGAGCAGATGCGAACTACGTGAAGTTCTGAAGGACATCGACAAAGAAGAGACGCTGGGAAGTTCGAAGCGATGGCACTGGCGAGAGCGGTAGTACCATGTTAAAAGCAAGATTCCACCCAAGTTGAAAGATCCAGGGAGCTTCAAAATTCCATGCTCAATTGGAGGTCGCGATGTTGGCCGAGCTCTGTGTGATCTGGGAGCAAGTATAAACTTAATGCCGCTCTCAATATTCGTGAAGCTCGGCCACAACAAATGACCTTGCGGTGGCGAGATCGGTCTATGGCACACCCGAAGGAAAAATTGAAGATGTGTTAGTAAAAGTGGATACATTCATTTTCCCGCATGATTTCATCATTCTAGATTATGAAGCGAGATCACGAGGTGCCGATTATTTTGGGCGTCCTTTCCTTGCAAGGAAGAACAGCGATTGATGTCCAAAAGGCGAACTCACGATGAGGGTAAATGATTAGAAGGTTACTTTCAATGTCTTCAATGCTATGAAATATCCGAACGAAGTGGATGAGTGCTCGGTAATTCAAGTTTTAGAGCGGTCGTCGCCGATAAGATCTTGGAATACTCGTCTCGGTTTGAAGGCGGTGATAGCGAAGTTGCCGAACTCATGGAGTTAGAGCAGGAAGGGGCGACCTCAACAATTCTCTAACAAGAGATTGGCGAAGTCCCACTCGTATCAACCGAGCTCGAGTCACTCGAGCTCGCGGATCGGCTTCGTCCGGTATCCAAACCTTCGATGAGCGACCCTCCAACGCTTAGTCTGAAAACTTTGCCCACCCACTTGAAATACGTGTATCTGGGCGAAGGACAAACTCTTCCAGTAATCATTTCTGCTAATCTTGAGCTCGACAAGGAGGAATCTCTATTACAAGTGCTGCAAATACAAGAAAGCTATTGGATGGTCGATTGTCGACATCAAAGGGATCGATCCTTCTCGTGCATGCACAAGATATTGATGGAAGATGGCCACATCACTTATAGAGCACCACGACGCCTTAATCCGGCGATGAAAGAAGTGTTGAGGAAGGAAATTATTAAATGGTGGATCTTTGGAATCATTTATCCGATCTCGGATAGCTCTTGGGTGAGCCGGTGCGGTGTGTTCCTAAAAAGGAGGAGTCGGTGATTTCTAATGATCGGGAGGAGCTGATTCCAACTCGGGTGATAACGGGTGGCGTGTTTGTATGGATTACGTGAAATTGAACATGGCTACTAGGAAAGACCATTTCCTCTCGCCATTCATGGATCAAATGCTTGATAAACTCATTTGGAAAGGAGTTCTTCTGCTTCCTAGATGGGTACTCGAGTTATCATCGGATCGCCATTGCACCGAGGATCAACATAAAACCACTTTCACCGTCCTTATGGTACGTTTGCCTTTAGAAGAATGCCATTTGGACTTTGTAATGCCCCGCGACGCTCCAACGTTGCATGATGGCCATATTTTGGATATGGTGGAAAAGTCATCGAGATCTTCATGGATGACTTCTCGGTTTTGGGATACTTTTGGGTATGCTTGAGTAACTTGGGAAAGGTCTTGGGCGTTGTGAGGCGACGACTTGGTCTCGAATTGGGAAAAATGCCATTTCATGGTACAAGAGGGTATAGTGCTAGGCCACCACATATCCAAGAAGGGGATCGAAGTGGACTGAGCCAAGATCGAGGTGATAGATAAACTCCCACCTCCCACTACTATAAAGGGGGTGCGAAGTTTCTTGGGACATGCGCAGGTTTCTGAGAAGGTTTATAAAGGATTTCTAAAATTTCTAAGCCACCTGCCTTGTTGGAGAAAAATAGCCATTTAATTCACCGGAATGTCGGAGGGCATTTGGCGTCTTGAAACGAGCTCTAGTGACACTCCGTGTCGTTGGGCGAGCGGGCGTTACCTTCGAGGTGATGTGCGGCGCAAGTGACTTCGTTGTGGTATTGTCTTTGGGTCAACGAAAGAGAAGATCTTCCATTCCATCTATTATGCTAGCAAAACTTGGTGGAAGCTCAAATAAATTACACTACTACGGAGAAGGAGCGCTAGCGATGGTCTTTGCATCGCGAAAAGTTTAGAGCCTACCTCGTGGGTTTGAAGGTGATTGTGTATACGGATCATGCGGCCATCGATACGTAGTTGCAAGAAGGATGCAAAGCCTCGGTTGATTCGTTGGATCTTGCTCCTACAAGAATTCGATCGGAGATCGAGATAGGAAGGTCATCGAGAATCAAGTGGCCGACCATCTATCTCGATTGCCAACCGAGGCGAAGAAGTGCATGCCCAAATTCGTGATGCCTTCCCGATGAACAATCGATGAGCATGCGCACAAGAGGTACCGTGGTATGCGACTTTGTCAACTTCCGGTATGTGAGTATCGCAGTCGAACTCTCATTTCAACAAAGGAAAAGGTTCCTATCGGAGGTCAGACATTACTTTTGGGACGAACCATTCTTGTATAAACACTGTGTCGATGGTTTGATGAGACGATGCGTGCCACATGAAGAGATGGAATCAATTCTAGAAGGATGTCATGCTACCCCATATGGTGGTCACTCACAGCCGAGAACGGCATCTAAAGTTCTTCAATCAGGTTATTTCTGGCCAACCTTGTTTAAAGATGCTCATGCCTTCATACGAAAATGTGATCGATGTCAGAGAGTTGGGAACATATCTTCCCGGAATGAGATGCCAATGAATTTTATTTTAGAAATCGAGCTCTTTGACGTATGGGGTCTCGATTTCATGGGTCCGTTTCCACCCTCATTTGGCAACCTCTACATCCTGGTGGCAGTTGATTATGTATCCAAATGGGTAGAAGCCGTGGCTAGTCCCACTAATGACGCAAAGGTTGTCATCAAGTTCTTGCAAAAGAACATCTTCATGAGGTTTAGTGCGCCCGGGCGATTATTAGTGATGAGGCACACATTTTGTCAACAGGCGGTGAAGTGTTGTCTAGCCAAGTACAATGTTCGCCACAAGATTGCCACGACATACCACCCCAAACCAATGGATGTGAACTCTCCAATAGAGATAAAAGGCATCTTGGAGAAGGTGGTAAACCAGTCGGAAAGATTGGTCCATACGATTGGATGATGCAATATGGGCCTGAGCGACTTTCAAAACTCCGTTAGGATGTCCCCTATCGGTGGTCTATGGGAAAGCTTGTCACTTCCACTGGAACTTGAGCATCGAGCCTATTGGGCGATAAAGAAATCAATTTTGAGCATAAGGTCTTTGGAGAAGCTCGCTTGTTGCAACTAAGTGAGATGGATGAATTCATTGGTTTGCCTATGAAAATGCAAACTGCACAAGGAGAGGACAAAGAGATGGCATGATAACAACATCTTGCGCGTGAATTCTTGCCGGGTCAACAAGTATTCTTTATTCAATTCAAGGTTGAAGCTATTCCGGAAAGATGAAATCACGATGGTGGGTCCTTCACAATTCTCAGGTAGCACCCACCTGGCGCTATCACATTACAAGAAGAGACATCAGTCGGTAATTCATGGTGAATGGACAGCGTGTCAACACTATTGTGGTGGCGAGGTCGTTCGTGAGAAGACCTCAACACCTCGGCGACGCCGACGAGGGAGGTACCTTGGTCGCCATGGCGGGCGGGCGTTAGGCGCGCCTCTATTTTGTTTGTAAATATTTGTTTTAATTTCGTTTTGTCTCGGTGCTTTCAGATGTTAATAAATTGTTTTAGCCTTGCTAAAGGATGAGGATTATTTTGGGATTTTGATTGCAGTGCGTGCGGACCTCAGGGGAAGTTCGATGCATGGTGCTAATTTTACCCCAAAGAATGGAGTTGCAGAGGTTTAAGAGAAAGTGAAATTAAAGTTGCCAATTTGGTAAAATCAAAAGAAGCGGGAAAAATTTGGTCGACTTTTGGGATTTGAAAGACCGCGCTTTTCCTCTTCCACCTTTCGTCTTTTTAATCTTTTATTTCCCCATTTCTTCGCATCTTTGCTCTCGCCTCACGCTCACTTTCTCATGTGCTCGATTGTGCCAAATTTGTAGTCTCCATCTCTTCCATCTACAGAATCAGTATTATGAGGAGATTCAAGACGGGATCAGGGGCGGTGCGGCCATCATCCATTCCAAGCAATGATCTTGCCACACCCTCGTGATTTCAAACGAAGAGTATCCGGGAACCTTCACCTGCCTCCTCCACAGTCGTTACGCCTTCCTCCAAAAGAAAGAATGGTCCCGATGAAAGGGAAGGCCAAGATAGTGGAGGCCAAGGAATCAAGAGGCTCGAGCAAGAAGGCGCGGTGGGCAATCCTCGTCACAAAAGGCAAGATTTTCAATCGATGCTATCCTTAAATTTCGAGCTCACGGTGGGTTCGAAAGATTTAAGCGCTTAAAGACTAAGGCACTGGATGGAAAAGGGTTCCAAGTCAAAAGAAACCCGGTGTTTGTGGTGGAGTTAATTTTTTCAATGGTTGGGCTACGTTCGGCGATACCACCGCCCCATTACACCCTTGTTAAGGAGTTCTATGCAAATATCATGCCTTTGCCAAACAAGGAAGGGTTGTTCTGCAGTGGTTAGAGGTAAATTAGTGGTTTTCTCCGAAACCATTAATGCTTTTATGAGTTAGACAATGAGGTGGAGGATGCTTTTCCACCATGAAGAGAGCCCTTCAGGTGAAGACCTCGGGCGCCACGATCGACAAATGTCGAAGGCATTGTAATGGGAGATCTCCACGTGGGTGTCGCCCATTAAAGTCGCATCATTAAAATTGGAGGCTCACGTCGCTCCATTTCATCAAAAGCCGGATTTTGCCAACAACCCATGATACCACGGTGTCGGAAGAACGATGTTGATGCTTCTGCATCTTCTTTGGAAGGTCCGTCAACGAGGCGCCCAAATCGGGCGCCAAGTAGAGGGTGCCTAAAAGGAAGACAGCCGATCGTTTTTCCTTCTCTCGATCACTCGATTATGCATAAAGGCGGGTACTGCCGAGGATGATGAGGATCGCTCGTTGAAAAATCTTTCATAGACATCAAGAGTCGACCCATCGTCACAAGATTTCTGCACCCAAATCTCGCAAGCGGTAGCGTATCCACCTCGCCCATACCGACCTCAACCGAGCCTCATCGTTTGCATACATGCGAAGTGCCTCTGCGTGCAAGTCCAAGCCTCATGCTTCGATCCATTGCACTAGAAGAAGCTCTTAAGCATTTTTGGGCGTCATCGTCAGAACGAGATCGGGTAGTGGAGAATAGCCTTAGGTCACCGCTCACGTTACATCGCCACCTTCCCGAATTCCACATCGGTATTCCAAGCATGGCCTCTACCTTCGGATTTTGATTCTATCACTCGAGCCGAGAAAGAAAAAATACAAGGCCGACCCGAGCCCAAATTAACCGAATCGACCCGCTATTCCAAGCGAGGTGGGGTACCTAGTACCCCATCTCGACGGCGCGCACTCGACCGAGGCCGAGCTGGGTGTGTCTCCCGATCAAGTTGCTTCGCCGCCCGCCACATCTAACCGAAGCCCTCCTCTCTTCGGGTTCTCCCAAGTGTAGGCTAGGGCGTTTTCTAACTCAATCCTTGTTTTGTTTGTGTTTTGTTGTGTGTCCGTTGGTTGGTGTTTTGTTGGGTTTTGTTACATTTTGTTAAATAAAAGCATGTTATTCGCTTTCGACGATTCCTAAAGATGATGCTTGATTGCGAGGATAGCTTTATGATGTTAATTTGTTTTGTTTATACCGTGATATTTGGTACATTTATTGCTCGTCTGGTCTTTACCCTTATTTTGTGGGATGTACTCTATTAATTCGGTATTAGCATATTAGCCCTATAGGGATCGACCATTGCATCGGTGAATCTTAATCGCCTACGATTTTGTATGAGTGCTGCCTCTCATATTTGGTTGGTACTCCCCTGAGACGACATACATGAGTGTATCAACCGGATAGAACGTATGCCCTTTTGGATCGATTGTCTTTCTAGCCTTCCTTAATATGATATTTTTCCTAGGGTCCCCTTTGAGCTTACATGCTTTTTTTTCTTACACCCACCAAATACTCTCTCAGATACCCACATATCATTCCTTACCCTTCACTGGGCATACCTAAGCGTGGTTCGGTTCTCTCATTTCTATAATAGTGCCCGTAGTAATCTCTATGTCTCAAAATAATAGTGTCTCACCCCTCGCTTTTGTATAAGTTTCAACATCGAGGACAATGTTATGTTCTAAGTTTGGGGTGGGCGAGGTAAAGTAACCTCGAAGTTGAGGGTGAAGTGGTTAAAAAATATGGGTCATTCTGAGCTTATTGCTTAAAAAAATGATAAATGAAAAGGTGAAGACGCTGGATCTCTACAAGAAGAGAAGAAAAATGTCGGGATAGTTGGAACCAAGAATTAGTTAGGTGCTGTGTGCTTTGAGCTACATTATCCCAAACAATCCTACCGTCACCCAAGCCTAACATTATAAGTCGTTAAAGACCCATCGATCCAAAGATTGATGACACTCATGTTAGTGGAGAGGGTTGATCGGCTGAAATGTGGAGACATCTATGCACTGATAATCAAAGCATGGTCATATTAAGAAGAACTAAGTTATGGGAAGATTTATGTAGTGGCTAATGTGTTATATACCGTTGATATCGAAGGCGACGTCCTTGCAATACGAGGTGATTGACCGGATTTGCAACGAGAAGAATCGAATGATCCTTTTCTTCAAAGAACCACGATCGAAAGCGACGCCCCGGCCGATTGAGTCTTCATCTTGTTATCGTCGGAGCATTTGAACATCGCTCCTTGTTTTGTGGGTGTGTTTTTGTTGTGTAATGAGCATCACCGAGGAAGAGTAATGAGCTAAGTTTGGGGTGTGATAACTCTTATAAAGAGTTATTATATGACTTTTGACGACAAAACCCTGAGTGAACCGGGTTACATTTGTTTATTTTGATGTTTTCTTTGTATGTTTTGTTATGTTTGCGTGTGTTTGTGTGAAGGATTGAGTCGATGAAATCAAAGGGTTTTAATTACTTTTAAGCGTTATTTAAATAATCATGGCATGTTGCGGGAAGACGGCGGTGAAGGCGAGGTCAAGTCCGGCGAGTCCAAGTCAAGCTCGAGGTTGAACGCACAGACAAGGCCGAACTCATGAGCTTGACTTCGATGTACGAGGAAGGACCGAACAATAATGTCAAGAAATACGGGGACTGAGTCGAGCTACAAAGACGAAGTCAACGCTCAGAAAAAGTGAAATCCGAGCTCAAGACGACCGAGCTCGTGAGTGGAACCGAACTCCGAGGAGAAAGAGAATAGAGCCGAGCTCGCAACCATCCGAGCTCAAAGATTGAAAAGTTCACAAGTATGAAGACGACCTCAAGACCGATGCTCGTGGCGGTCGGACTCGAGGTCGGACTTATGAGTTCGGAGGCGAGATCTTCCTCGTAGAAAGGCTCGCTCGTGCAAATGCAAATTAGTAGAGAGCTCAGACGGCCGGATGAAGCCGCTTATAAAAACGAAGAAGAGTTTTGCAGACCACAACCACGTGGCGGCTGGCGGCGGCAAAGATAAAGGACGCGTTTGCGAGCCAACGAAAAAGAGAGGATCGGTGGATGAAGGGCTTTCAGGTGCCTTTTCTGCACACCTAAAAAAGTGTCAGAGTTGGTTATTAAAAGGGAGGCGACAATCAGGAGAATCATTATTCATCATTCAGTATCTGGAAGGAAATCAGAGGGCAACGCCTTGGGGAGGAAGCCATCGGAAGAGGCGACGAACCAAGGAGGAGCACACGATTCGGCGACGAGTGTTAACTTTAAATCTCGAATTCCTTTTTATTTTGCTATGGCATTTGTGTTTTCGAATACTGTTGCACAGCTCTCTATGAGCTAAATTCGTATGACTTGATCTTTTGATGAAACCCATGCTCGTGTGACGAGCCGTTTCCGCTTATCTTGTCAAGTTATTATCGCTTTCTTGGTGTTTATTTATCTTGCTTGTGATTGATCACCATGGGTGAGATCTTAGCTCTATGATTTACGGAAGCTCTCATAGAGTGGAAAACAAGAAAGTGGACGCAAGAACATGATTTAAATATTATGTGTGAATAGCATATGAATATGTGTTTGTCTTGCGTGACATAAATGAATGGAACGATAGAGATACTCTTAAAGCACTTCGTATAGGAATATATTGACGAGCTTAGAGGTATAATCTTAGATTTGGAAAATACTAAGAGTTGGAAGATTTCATGTCATAATAACGAGGCAAGATAATGTTGAAGCATGGCGAGCACGGGGCATGGGTGGAATCAAGTGATCAAGTCTATTTTTCCTCCCGATATCTGTTTGTTAATCGTTACTGTCTAAAATTCCACCTCGACTCAGTGTAAAAGTTCTCTTTAATTGTTTTCTCTCATATTAACAAACAAATTGTATTCGACGTGGTTTAAAAATTGCTCTCACTGTGGATTCGATCTCGGAATACTTCCGTATATTACTTGTTGATTATGTGCACTTGCGTAGAATAGTATATCTCTAGAATACACGCCAACAATATATAGAGAGAGAGATAGCGAAAGATAGAAAGTTATGTTCAATTGAGTACCATTTTTATCCTAAAATCTAAGAAATAAATGAATTCACTATGAAAATTGATGAATCTGTTGTAAAAGTTACTGAATTTAAAAATTCAAAAATTTTCACCCGGGTCGAATCCCATGAGGGGCGAAATTCTATTTTTTTTTATTCAATAACTTTCCCAGCCGATTTATCAACTTTAACTATGAATTCATCATTTTTTGTTCTCACGATAAAAGTAGGAGAAATTGAATTACAAATCAGTGAAACTATTAATAAATTAGAAACAAAAATGAATAATAAACCCATAGATCAAGATATAGATAACATTACACAAGCCATAAATAATTTAAGCTTAGGTTCACAAGAAAGACCTAGAAAAATAACTCATACAATATATAATTATTGAAAACCTAAAAAAAGAGTAATTTTAGACCATTTTCTGGACATTCACAAACTATACAGCAAGGAAGAAATTCTACAAGTAATATAAATGAAATTATTACTTCAGATACATTTTTACATAGAATTTTAAATTCTAGAAGAGGATCTGGAAGCAATAGTTCTCAACAAACTATACAATTAGAAGAAGAAATAGATGTTGATAGAAATTTAGAAATTTACAATAATCGAGTTTTGAAATTTTACAACCAAGGGTTTTATATCAAGGTGAATAATAAATATAAATACAAGTTTTATTAGAGGAAGTAGAGAAGTAAGTACTAGAGTGGTTGATGGTACAACAGAATTTATAGATTTACTATCACCAGAAACTATAAAGAATCGTTTTTATTCTTTTCAAAATTACGGCTTAAATTTATAATTAAATCTATAATACAGTTTAAATGACTATTTTCTGAATGTAATATATGTTTAAATTTTCGATCAAATTGATAAATAAAATTATAATTATCGCAAGATATTTTATGCTTATCTCTAAGATTCTCAAGATCTGAAAAATCAGATTGCACAGACGAGTTTTGATCAATGATTAAAAATTTCTTAAATTTCTTACTTTAATACTTCTCATAAATTCAAATACCATCATTATTCTTATGATTAAACATATCCCAGTTTTTATTTAACAACAACATAATATACATATATATGGTTTAAGAGTTTCTCAAAAATCAACTCTACACACCAATATAATATCATTACTAAAAAACATCTTAATCCTGCACCTAGGCGGGTTCTTAACAACAAAGAGGACTTACAACATCATGTTTGTCTAACACGTTAAGCCTGTCCTAGTCTTTTAGATCTCAAAAGTTTTGTAGCTCTGATACCATAAAGGGGGTAGGGTGTGTTTTTTCGGGTTACACATTAAACCACAGAAGGAGAAAAAAAAATATATCAGATAGAGCTCACACAGAACTCTTATGATGAAGAAACAGGGACGGAGCCTTCGTTTCCAGACAATATGTTTAGCGGAATTGAAGGATTTTTTTTATGGAATGGGATATATTATGTAGCTCTAAGGACTGGTATAAAATTTATGATCAGTAGAAGAGTAAGAAAGCTGAAAACTTAACAACACATGTTTTGTTTTCAGAAAGCTCAAATGTTTATTGCTTGGAAGAGTTCTCGGATTGATTTTTACAAATGAGGAATTGCCTATTTATAGGCAAAATATCACCAACAAATCTTCGTGCTATTACTATTCTAAGAAGACCTAAAACCTAAAAAGCAAGACTAGTACACCTATCCACTTAACCCACTATATCAATAATGCTTTCTATTTTACACGTTATGGGTATGATACACCATCCATCCTATACGTGTAAAGAAAAACAGAAAAAAGAAGAAAATTACAAAAAAGATTAAATGATAATTGTGAAGATGATGGTTATAACATACCAAATAAAGAAACTTTAATAGCACTTATACAAAATAAAAAGATATTTAGTAAATTTGATTTAAAAAATGGATATAATCAGTTAAAATTAGAAGAATGGTTTAAACCATGGACTGCTTTTACTTGTCCAGAAGGATAATTTGAATGGAATGTATTAAGTTTTGGGTTAAAAATGCTACCGCTATCTTTCAAAGATTTATGGATAATATATTTTAAAATATAAATTTTGTCTAGTATATATTGATGATATTCTTGTAGCAAGCAATAATTTAAAAGAACATGAAGAACATTTAAACATTATATTTAAGGAAATTGAAAAGAAGGTATAGTAATTAGTAAAGGAAAATGGAATTATTTAAAAGAAAATTTTCATTTTAGGATTAGAAATTGAAATGGAAAATAGAATTACAACCTCATATTGCTACTAAAATTTTAGAATTTCCAAATAAATTAACAAATTTAAAATAAATACAATCATTTTAGGATTAGTAAATTATGCTAGAAAATTTGTTCCAAATCTTAGTAAATTAGCGGGTCCATTATATAGTAAAACTACTAAAATGGTCAACGACATTTTAATATAGAAGATGAAAAACTTATTCAAAAATTAAAATGAAATAAAAATATTAAACCTTTAGAATTACCTACAAGTGATAGTCATATAATTATTCAATGTGATGGATGTAAAGAAGGACGGGGAGCAGATTAATTTGCAAACCCCATAAATTCGGTCAAAAATGAAGAAAGAATAGTTGCTTATGCTAGTGGAAACTTTAATAAAAGCAGGTTTAAATTGGACATCTTTAGATTATGAATACAAGCATTAATAAATTCTTTAGAAAAATTTAAAATATGGTTAAAAATGAATTCAATCGTTAGAGCAGTTGTGAAGCTATTGTAAAATTTATTAATAATGCTAATAGTAAAAAAGTTAATAAGACAAGATGGATAAATTTACAACAAATAATTCAAGGAAATAATTATAGAGTAAAATTTGAACATATAAAAGGTAAAGATAATAATATTGCTGACCTCTTATCTAGAAAGATAAATCGTCTTTTTTATGCAGGAAATGGATAGAAAAATTATAAAGCCTTCAAAAGGAAAAGAGAAAGTTACATGTACCAAGTCTCTAAGACCGAAGGAAGAAAAATTATCTGATTCGTGTTCGAGACATTATCCAATGGATATCTCTTCAGACGAGGAAACTAAAAGTGTTACACAGTTCTCCAGACTAAGAGAATCCAAAGATTACAAAGATGAAATTCAATTTGGAACAGTAACTTTACAAAAATGCTCAAATCCTGCTACGCAGTTCAGAGCAATTACAAAGGTTACACAGAGACAACAGGTTATCCTTGATAATCTATGGCATATTCAAACATTGCCAAAAGCTACAGCTTTTAAAGTCCAAGTTTTAAATGCTCTGGCATTTTACTTTTCTGAACAAAATCAAAAACCAGAGCAACTCCAAAAGAAGTTTACACATTATGTTATTTTCAGAGGAACAAAAATTGGAGTTTTTCATAACTTTAATATTGTTCGAAAATATATTAATTGTCCTAAACCTCTTTGGAAAGGTTACTACAGTTTTTCAGAAGCATTGTCAAATGCTAGAGAAGCCTTTGGTATACAAGAATTTTTTATTGAACCAGAGGAAGTCAAAAGTTTTGCTCAGATTGCACAAGAAAACCCAAGTAGTGTGATTCAACATCAGTCTTCTTTGTTAAAAACTTATGAATCACAACTTGTGGACTTTGAAAAGAAAACTTCTGATCTTAACAATCAATTGAAAAGTTTACAAAATGATTGTAATTACAAAGATCAGACGATCTCGGTCATGGAATCAACCATTAAAAAGTTAAGTCAAAAAATTGATTTTTTGAAAACAAAAGCCCAGTATGTTCCACCTCCAAGAAGTTTTAAAAATTTTAAAACTAGAATTCTGGATATTCCTTGGAAAGAAACAATGGAACCGGTCATGGAAATTATTCACGACCTTGAGGAAATTATTTCTACAAAAGTTTTACAAGGATTCCTCAAAACCTTGTTGATCTACAAAAGAAAATTGTTGAAATTTATTTCAATGAGTCAAAATTCAAGGCGAAAATCATACAAAGGCACGATGTTTATAAATTTATCTGAAAGAAGGAATATTAACTAATGAGCGGATCAAAATTCATGGCCTTCGCTTACGCAGATTGATTTAAACAAGACTGACATGCCAGATAAAATGACAATGAATTTTTACCACAATGGTATGATTGATTTCATGGAATTCAGTTATACAGAAAAAACAGAAGACCTAATGAACAAATTGGGAGAAAAGTTTCTATTGATAGCTGTTAATATTTCATCCTTATCTTCCAAATCAAAGGTCTACTGCAAAATTCTAGCTTCTCTTCCAGAAGCTACATCTCACAGTTATCGCCCAGCTAGAAAAAGAATTTATTTGATAGACATTGAATATTTTGGACAATATCTTGCACGGATGTAAAAGAGGAACGGATCATTTTACATTTCAGTATTCTGAAGAACAAATTAACATATTTCAGAAGTCTGAAAACATCCGTAAACTTGAATTATGGATGAAGTATAAACTTGCAGCTGAATGACATTATTTACAAATATGGGTTACACCAAATTGGAATATGTTCCTTCCTTTCAACGGAGAAGGTGATAGTCTTGCAGATGAAGAAATTGCTATCATCAATACAGATAAAGAAGAAGAAGACATTGATGATTCTCAAAGCTGCGACACGATTCCAGAGACTCATCGAGATTTTTGAAAGATTAGACATATTTGTGTCAATTATTAGTTTGTAATTGTTTCTTTTTTGTAATTTTCTTCTTTTTCTGTTTTTCTTTACACGTATAGGATGGATGGTGTATCATACCCATAACGTGTAAAATAGAAAGCATTATTGATATAGTGGGTTAAGTGGATAGGTGTACTAGTCTTGCTTTTTAGGTTTTAGGTCTTCTTAGAATAGTAATAGCACGAAGATTTGTTGGTGATATTTTGCCTATAAATAGGCAATTCCTCATTTGTAAAAATCAATCCGAGAACTCTTCTAAGCAATAAACATTTGAGCTTTCTGAAAACAAAACATGTGTTGTTAAGTTTTCAGCTTTCTTACTCTTCTACCGATCATAAATTCTATACCAATCCTTAGAGCTACATAATATATCCCATTCCATAAAAAAAAAAAAATCCTTCAATTCCGCTGAACATATTGTCTGGAAACGAAGGCTATGTCCCTGTTTCTTCATCATAAGAGTTCTGTGTGAGCTCTATCTAGTATATTTTCTTTTCTCCTTCTGTGGTTTAATGTGTAACCCGAAAAAACACACCCTACCCCCTTTAAAAGTGGATATGCGTACTAGTCTTGCTTTTTAGGTTTTAGGTCTTCTTAGAATAGTAATAGCACGAAGATTTGTTCGTGATGTTTTGCCTATAAATAGGCAATTCCTCATTTGTAAAAATCAATCCGAGAACTCTTCCAAGCAATAAACATTTGAGCTTTCTGAAAACAAAACATGTGTTGTTAAGTTTTCAGCTTTCTTACTCTTCTACCGATCATAAATTCTATACCAATCCTTAGAGCTACATAATATATCTCATTCCATAAAAAAAAAAAATATTCTTCAATTCCGCTGAACATATTGTCTGGAAACGAAGGCTCCGTCCATGTTTCTTCATCATAAGAGTTCTGTGTGAGCTCTATCTGGTATATTTTCTTTTCTCCTTCTGTGGTTTAATGTGTAACCCGAAAAAACACACTCTGGCGCATTTTTTAACCCAAAACTTAATACATTCCATTCAAATTGTCCTTCTGGACAAGTAAAAGCAGTCCATGGTTTAACTTGTTTACTTAGTGTGTTGGAAAACTATAAACTTGTTTACTTAGTGTAATAAAATTTTTAGCAATTGTTAAATTACCATTTAAACTAGTAATAAAATTTAATCCTAATAAGAAATCTTTAGAATTAGTTTCTTTTGGGTTTATTATTACATGAGGTAAATCATATTTTAAACTATAATTACCAAAGAAAATTTAAAAATTGTATTCCAGTTGGTTCTAAGCAGGTGTAATTTTCATAATTCTATTTTCAACATTACGGTTTCCATTTTATAATTTAATAATTTATGAAACTTATGAGTATTAGGAAAAATGAGTACATCTTCAAGTATGAAATATAAAGTTAATATAAAATTTTTATTACATAATTCATCGTCCATTGCTCTACCAGTTTGTGATAATAATCTAACAAAGTCATTTGTAAATTCTCTTATATATTTAAAATCTGAAATACTTAATTATTCTAAATTTCTTATTACTGTATCTTGCAAAAATGTATTTTGGAGTTCATTGTATTTATTTTCTAATTTTAAATATTTATGATTATATAGTTCAAACATTATTTCATGTTTTCCAATTTTTCTTTATAAATATCAAGTATTTTATTTTCTTCAATTTTAGCCTTTCCTTTTAATTCGCTTTTATTCCAAATAATTTTCTAAACATAAGAAGCATATTTCTTCAAAACATTTATTACATTGATATCTTCTTGTAATTTCAGGATATAATTTACAATTAATACATGGAATATGGTTATTTCCTTTTCTTTAATCCAATAATGTAAACAATTATTTAATGTATTCATATATGTATATGTTACTCTTGTAGAGATCTATTTCTTTTCATATATATATATATATATATATATATATATATATATATATATATATACATATCACATCTGATATTAAATATCATTTGTGTTTATTTTAAATTTTTATGACGAGCGAAACTCGCAACCTTACCTGATATATACGCATTGGTTAAATTTACATCATATACAATAGCTTGTAAACCATATAAATGCTACATTTTCCATTGTGGGCCTAAATCTTCAATATTAGTACTATGAAGGACTTATTAAACAGCTAATTATAACATGCTTCATCAATTATTTCACCCAAAAAATTATGAACTCGAAAGTGTTTTCCATAATCGAGTTTTGATTTGGAAACTAGCATGAACTATGCTATCATGTAGCTTTGGAAGTGAATTAATTAGCATCCAATTCATCATTTGCGGGACCATTTGCATTTTAATTTAATATTTTTTCTACATTTCCAGTTCCAGCCTTTTCATAAAATGTCAAATTTATTTGATGAAGCGCATTAAACTTATTCGGCGAAGCGCTATTAAGCTCAAATTAATCAAAAAAAATACTCAACTCCTCACACGTACGCTACAGTTTTCTAAGATAACAAATTCAACGGCGAAATTAATTTGGATAATTTTATACAAACATGCTTACAAGTTTGGATTCATATTTTGTGGGATTTCATAGTAAGACTATCTTTTATACCACATGTAGGATAACATTTCATACATACATGCACAGGTCAAGTGGGACTTTTGTATAAATTCTAGCGCCCGACTATCATACAAGAATTAGTAAAAAATTACTAGTAGAATTCCAGAATCATACCATTTTGCCTGTAATTAAAAATGAAACATTATCTTAGGACATTTTATATGTTAGTTGAGAAAAACTTTGTTGTTAGCTAATATTTAAAAATATAATATTTTTGTGAAATAAACAATCACTTTTTCTATTAGAAGAAAATTCCTGAACTTCTTAAACAACAGGTCCTAATATTTTACCTGTACTAATTAAAGGTACACTAAACAAAATGTCTAGTAATTACATATTTTTATTGACACCACGAGAAGTGTTACAAAATTTATGACATCTTTAGATGTGACAAAATTTAATTACACCAATACATACATCAATATATTTTTGTTACACATAAAAATGTATGTAAATTTTGTTAGACTTGAAAATGTATTAAAATTTATCACATCTATCCATGTAATTAAACCTTACTACATTTAAACATGCCACAATAATTTTTTTTGTTACATATATGAATATAACTAAATTTTATTGTAACTCAAGAGTTTCAAATTTTATTATATATATATATATATATATATATATATATATATTCAATTAGTTGTCCGATTTGGTGTTCCAAATTAAGATCATTTTTAGACTTAACATTTCCAAAATAATGTAGATAATTTATTCCAATATAATAGACAATTAATTTGTTAAATATAATGACATCAAGGCCAAACAAAAATGTTGAAAGGTAAAGAAAAAGAGAAACTAGGAACTACAAAAATATGATAAACTAGGAACTACAAAAATATGAGAAACTATGAACTACAAAAATAATTACACTTTCACATGTCGCAAAAATAGTTACACGCTCATATGTAACAAAATAACTACACTTATAAATTTCACTAAATTTTGTGACATACTTTTTTTTGTGACATGCATAATAGTTACTCATCCACAAGATGTCACAAATTTATTTAGTGACATCCATAGGTGTCACAATTCTTCAAAAATCATGTCACTATTGGAATATTTTGTTGTAGTGGTAATATAAATAAAATATCTTGTTTAAAATGATAAATGTGTTAGTAGAAACTAAAATATTATAATAAAAATTTATACACGATTGAAAATATATTATAATAGACAGTAGCAATGGAAATATGACTTAAGTAAATAAAACTATAACATTTATTGATCATTGACGATTATTCTAATAATTAAATTATATTTATTATTTTCTTGTGTCGTACCTACAAAAGTCATACAAGTTTTTTTACCAATAAATATGTAAACTTTAACTGATGGGATATGGCCTAACCGCTCAAGCCCAATAGCAGGCCCACGTGGACTGGGCCTGACCTAGCTACTTCGGCCTACACGGTTTGGCCCAAAGCCCAACACCTAAATCCTATTCAAGATCAACCATATCCTATCAGATATGGAAGGAGATATTGAAGGAGATATTCAAGGATTGAGTCTATCTTCAGGGATCGGATCACACAAGGCAAGAGATCCATAGTAATCTGTAGTGATCCACAACATGTATAAATAGAGGTTAGATTGAAGGTAGAAGGGTTAGCAACTATTTGAATACTCGAGCTTTTAGATACACTCATTGTAATCGCATATAGTGAAAGTATTGAGGAATCACTCCTCTGTGGACGTAGATCTTTTCTTTGATCGAACCACGTAAAAGCCTCTCGTGTTCTTTACTGTTTTCATAAATCTCGCACACACAAGATTTAACATTGGCGCCGTCTGTGGGAAACTCCTACAAAAAGCTTCATTTTCTACACAAAATCAATGGCAATGACTCGTGCAAATGTTAGCGCACTGTGGTGCCGGCAACGACGACCGAAGACCCCGAACAAGTCATACGCATGTTGCCGAGGAAAAGAGATCGCGGTGCCGATAGCAACAACATGCATGAGGGTTACATAGAGGATCTACCTATACACCCTCAGGACCGCCGCCCTACCGAAGAGGGAGATGCCGACCTCAATACCGGTGAACAAGCAATTCACCAATCTCACGAGGTCCTCGACAGAGCCGTATCTGAATTCCTCAACGCCAACATCGGCCAATTTCAAAACTTTCTGAGCCAGAGGACGAACGGAGCGGGAACCTCAAGAATGCCCGGACTGGCAGTCGCGGGCGCCCGAGGTCGCTCACCTCTCCGGAATATCCGACATTCACCTCGGCGAGACAGCCGAGAACGATCACCTCGGTATGATGTCCGAGAACGATCACCTCGGTATGATGCCCGAGAACGATCACCTCGACGCGTCGTCCGAAGTCGATCACCTCGGTAGGCCGCCCATAACCATTCACCCCGACGTCACCCGCGAAGTCGGTCACCTCGGTGCAACTACCGAAGTCGTTCACCTCGACACGTCCGTGGGGCCGAGCGAGACCGAAGATAGGAAAGGCGGAGTCGATCCCCTCACTAGAGAGACGATAGACGTCGCTATCGATCTCCCACCCCTCCTGAGAGGGATGGCAACGAGCTATCGGGATTTGACCGGCATGGACGAATCATCTCCCCTTTCTCCAGGGAAATCCTGGATACACCCCTACCGCAACGATATCGGGCACCCAACATCGCCGCCTATGACGGTCTCGGAGATCCTCGATTTTTTTGCCTATACTACCAACATGGCAAATCAAGGAATGGAAGATTTTCACATGTGCAAGATCTTCCCCGAGGCGCCGGGTCTCCAACGCCCGCCGTTGGTTCACCTCACTCGCCGTAATAGCATACACGCCTGGAGATCTCATGGATCGTTCAGTGGCGCTTCTATCAAAAGATGTCACCAAGAACCTTCATCCGACCTGCCACCATCCGCCAAGGACGAGACGAGACGATGTCCAACTTGCGAAGGTTCATCAAGGAATCCTCAAAATTGATGAGAGCAACGACCTCTACATCATTAACGATTCAAGAATGGGATCCGACTGGCGCACTAAACAAAGAAATCACTGTGGAAACCAAGACGGCGAGTAGCCTCGGACCTTGGTGGATAACTACGCCAAAGGGGACGAGTCGGATCATAAAAGAGAGACATAGGACGCAAGTAAAGCCGAGAAGAAGAGGCCGGATGATCGGGAAGGGCACCGATCGCCAAGTGCCTTCGATAGAATAAAAAGGCCCAATGGAGTCAGTTGGGACCTCGACCAAATCTCGCAATAACTGCTCAAGTCAAGGGCGGAGATATTCGAGCTCCACACCGAGCTCTTCCCAAAACCACCTCCTATGAAAGCGAGGATCCAAGAAAAGTCGAAGGACATGTATGCGACTACCACCAGGGGTATGGTCACAATACCGACGACTGCAGAAGTCTGGGCTCGAAAATAGACGAGCTCGTTAAAAAGGACGCTTAAGAAGTACCTCGACCGCACCACAAACGAGGTGGGAAACAAGAAGCGCAGAGGAAAGAACGGAGGTGGCAACAATTGTGGGCCGACCTCCAAGGCTACGCACCCCGACGATGATGAGGACGACGGTCCCAACGCAATGGAGCAAGTCTACGCCATCACCGGACTCCCTATAGGTACGACGAGGTCGTCATTGAAAACCGAAGCTCAAAGATCGATCCCCGAGGAGCAAAAAAACAAGCGACTTCGGGACGGTGAGAGCATCGTGTTTTCCAACGACGACCCAGTACCTAAGATCATGCCCCATCAAGATGCTATTACCATACAAGCAGTGGTGGGCAATAAGAACGTCCATAGGGTCTACATCGACATCGGTGCCTTTGTCAAGATCATTTTCAAAGTCGCTAGACAAACTCGAGGTCGGAGGATCCAAATTCATCCAAAGACCGTCTAAACTATGGAGCTTCACTCGGGAGGCAATCTGACCGTAAGGCATCATCACCCTTCCGATCACGTAGGACGTGCTCTGTGTCGGTTAGCAAAGCCATACAATTCTTCCTGGTCAAGGCTCCCTCTCCGTATAACATCATCCTCGGAAGAGATTGGCTCTATGCCACCAAGGCCGTGTGCTCGGTCTACCACCTTGATAAACGCATATTTTACACGTTTATTGGTGATATGTAAAGATGAATTTAGATCAATAAAGTGCGTTTATGTATCGGATCTTAATAATTTTATCTATTTTAGAAGATACTACTCTTGGGTGCTCCTTTGACGTTTTGTAGGTTTATATGTTGATAATTGAAGCAAGGAATGAAGAACGAAACAAAAGAGAAATTTGTCCCGATTCTAGCGACCGCCAGTCGGGTCGCGAGGTTCAACTTAGCGAGCGCCAGAGAGAGCGGTCATGAGCAAACACGCCAAATACCGGGAAGCTTCGCTTGTTTCGCGACCATGGCTAGCGATCGCCAGCCGTGTCGCGAGGCATGCCGCAAGTCGCGCGCAAAGGTGTCGAGAGAGGATGCGGCGAGGTGCCTCGCGGTCGAGCTAGCGACGCGAGGGGTGATCGCAGCGTGGCGGCAGACTGAAAATTAGGTTTCCACCCTTATCTATAACAGGAAGCCTCCCTCGCGCCCAAGAGCTACACAAGACCCCGTAGCACTTTTACTTCAGTTTTCCTCAATTTTATCTTTGTTTTAGCTTTAGTTTAGTTCTAGATTTAATTCTTGCATTGTTCTAGTTTATTTTATCGCTTTGCTATCGCTCGAACGCTTTGTCCGATTGTTTTCCGCTTCCGCTTGGGATTGGATTCAAACTCAACAATTGTCTTCCAACGCTCATCACGGGTTTTATCAATTTAATTTGCTTTTATGTTTTATCATATTTTTATTCCGTTAATTATGTCAGGTAATTTCTGTTTCTAATCTGGGTTTGCATGATCCGATCCTATATGTTGTGATTTGTTAACTCTATTTACCTTCGGGCATTGATTCATGATTCTTGGTGCTTATTTATATGTGTTAATTTCGATCAATCTTGATGCATATCTAGTTGCCGATGAAATTACGAATCGTATTAATTGTCAATCGATCTTGAATGCATGATACGGATAAACCTCGAGTCGTAGCGAGATAGGAACATCCGTAGGAAAGCTTATTCTTTGTGATCTGTTTGGAGTTGCTTGTTTTCACATAGACGTAAAGAATAGAGAAAACTAGTAATCTCTGACCGCAATTGTCGTGAATCAAGTTGTTGGTTATATATGTGATCTTCATCTTATGTCGGATTAAAATTGGCTAATAGGAAGCAGGATAAACATACGTTGTGGATAGGATTAATGTATCCCAGGGTTAGTCTTTCTTATCTGCTTTATCATCCGTGATTTTATTGCTTTATTTTATATTTCGCATGGTTACCTTTGTTTTGGATTAAATCAAGCCCTTAAACCTCTCACCCAATTTACGTGCGAATAATGATGAATTATCATTGAGCTAGCTTCTATGTTTTCGTGATACAATCCACATGGATACGATACTCGACTTACCTATATACTTACACTTTTTAGTGTTATAAAGTTAGCGATCAAATTTTGGTATTTTTCTCGGGATTGTTAAGATTACATAGAATAATTTGTGATTTGGATTTATTAATTCAAGTTATATATTATATTATTTATTTATTGTTACGAGCTAAATTCTCTCTTTTCTCCGGGTAGTTTATCGACAAGATCTCGGTGGACCTCCTAAAATATTATTAGATCCCGAGATCGAAAGCTCTCAAGGAGAAGAGGACGAGAGAAGAAGGCAAGAAATGGCAGCTAATCCGATAAAGGGGTATTTCCCGAGCAAGCCGCACGACATCTTGGCCGATTTCAGAGATGCGGCGCCATATGGCGAATATGGGACTCCTTGTCCCCGCACAAGAGACGAGACCTTTAAATTACATGTGAGACCTCCCATCGAATAATTTCAAGGAGGCGGATGGGGCCGGAAGAACGCGAATAATTTGAATTAAAGCCGCCTTAATCGGCATGGTCCAAGGAGAGCGGTTTGGGGGAGGAGTCATCAAGACCGAATCGCGCATCTCGAGACCTTTTCGATATTTGTGACACCATCAAAAGAATTGGGTGCCACAAGACACGATCCGGATCTTGCATGTTCGGTTTCTCAAGCAGTGACCATGCGAAAGATTGGTTCAAGAGTTTGGACCGAACCGACATCGACACTTGGGGAAACTTTGCGAAGTTTCTCTCAAAATATTTTTTGCGGTGAAAGCGTTGAAGATCATCGCCGAAATCTCCCATTTTTGCCAAAACCACGATTTAATCACTATTCGAGGCATGGGAGATTCAGAGGTCTATCGAGGCGATGTCCACAAGCATGGATTCTCCAAGGAGCAACAAATCACGCAGCTTCTACACGGGGGTGACATTTCGGGCGAGGAGCATTGTGGATGCGTCGGCAGGGGCTGTTTATTGAACCGACGAGTAGAGCGAGGCGAGCCGTATTTTAGAGTGAGATGGCTGCCAACAGCTATCAATGGCCGCGGAGAGAACTCCGATGGTTAAAGTGGCCGTCGAGGTGATTCGAGATACGACGAGTGATGAAGCATTCACTCTGTTGAAGAGCCGATTGAGACGGAGGACGTACATTTTATAAATCAAAAGAACCGGCTGGGGGAGAATCCGGCATACACTCCAAACAATAGAAATCATCCGAACCTATCGATGCCAACCCCAATAATGTTCAACAACCTCCGTGAGCTTCACTGTGTAGAATGGTATAATTCAAGAGTCAAGAAGCTAAGTCTAGAAGATATGATGGCGAGTTGGTTGTGAGCAACCAACAATTGGCGATTTAATCGAGAATTCGTTCATAAGCAACACGAGGCAAAAGATAAATCATCTGAATCCACTATGATCGCTATGGAAAGCATTTGAAGATGCTAGAAAATCAAATCACCAAATAGTCGCTCAACGAAATGCACACCAAAACGGGCCAATTTCGAGTAATCCGGAGTGAACCTAAAAATCGCTGCTTCGCCATCCAGACGAGGTGGACAAGCTACCCGAGCCCTACCGAGGAAGAAGAGGCTGAAAGTGGCGGAGTAGAAACTCGCGATCGAGCTCGCGATCATGAGCCCGATCGCAAGGAGTCCAGACTATTCCCCACGTAAGCTCGCAACTGAGCATGCACCCGTGAGCCTAACCGCGAGCCATCGGTGTGCATACCTCGGATATGTTCGCGACCCCCGGCGCCCATGAGCCAACCACAGCAATCGTGCAGCATCTTTGCCGAGAAATCGATCAGTGACCTCGCCGCAAGCTCGCACGCCAAGAACTATTCCAAAGACCCAACGGATGCCTCGCGACCGCCCCGGTGATCGCGAGGTCGACCGCCAAGAGCATCCAGAGTCCAATTTTCATACGCACACTCCTCGGTCCCATTTCCGAGTCGACTAGTCAAGTCAAAATATGACGAGGAGTTTGCTCGCTTCAAAGAGATTTTTCAAAAGTTGAGATCAATTTGCCTCTCTTTGAAGCCGCGAACATGCCGAGATACGTGAAATTTTAAAAGACGCTTGCAAGCAAGAAGAAATTGGGGAAATTTGAAAAAATTACCCTATCCGAAGAATGCAAAGGTCGTCTTGCAGCAGCAAGCTCCTCTGAGCGAAGCGTATGATCCCGGCTTTACGTTAGAATGCGAGATCGCCGAGCATACTTTTCCAAATGTGTTGTGCTACTTGAGGCGAGCATCAACTCGATGCCGTTGAACGATTCAACCGCTTGGAGCTAGGGAAGATGAAGCTAACAAAGATATCATCGATGATGGTCGATGGTCAAGAATATATCCTAAAGGAATTGTTGAAGACGTGTTGGTAAGAATTTGAGACTTTGTCTTTCCCGCCGATTTTGTTATATTAGACATACACGAATTCAAGCATCAACCACTAATCTGGGTAGACCTTTTCTAGCAACCGGTCGCTTTGATTGATGTGGGAAGGTGACCTCACGCTTCATGTCAATGATGAGGAGCTCAAGATTTCAATATATGACGCCATCAAGCAACACGATAGTTCGTAACCGAAAATTGCTACCGATCACTCGCATCGCTAGTCAAGTCTCACATGCGGCGGCAACCGACCATCGATGAAGATGCGAAGAAGAAGAGATGGACTCGCATAAAATCCGAGTGATTCGTTTAAGTTCGGAAGCCACCTTATGCCAATTTGTGGGCCGTGAATGCTAAATACAAGTGGCAAACGAAAGTTTGAAAGACCTCGATTGTCAAATCGCCTGATTGATGAGAGGTACCGCCGAGCTAGCGACGATAAATCTAGCTCGTTGGGAGGTAACCCAACATTTTACATGCTTTTTGTTGTTTTTGTCTTGTTTTTCTTGTTTTTCTTTGTTTTGTTGTGTCTTGTTTGTCCGCTTTAAGCCCCAAGGTATATCATCAATGGCGAGGATTCTATCCACCGCCGAATACGCGACATTTGAGGTAAGATCTCTCCCAATCACTCTTACGCAAACTTTATTGCCTCCATTGCACACCGCTGACAATAAGTTTGGGGGTGTTCGAGTGTGAGTTGGTTGAGAGTCTTTCTTATGTTTTGCTTTGTTTTGTTAAGTTGTTATGCTTTGGGGTCTTTTGTCAGTGTTTTTGTTTTCTTTGTTCGCTTTTGTGTCTGCCGATCAACGAGTTAAGTGAAGTGTGTTAATCCATGTGGCCAATGACGATAGAAATTTTAAGTGTGAAATTTAAAGATAGTGCACATGATATGTTCAAAATGACGATGAATGACTTGAGATTGCTAAACTTGTTGTTTTCACCATTTGCTTAACCCGTGAGACTTGAGCTTCACTGTATAAATATCTTGATACAGTTTCTTTTAATTGTGTGATATCATGCATGTGATTATCTTCTAGAACTTGCCGTTCTTCTGTGTCGAGACTGCAATATGTGTTTTGAATTTGGAAAGGATAAAAGGCCATCTGTGTTAACCACACATTTTACCCAAACACTAACCCGATGATATATACCATTTGTCGCCTTCTTTGAGCCTTTATTAGACTTTTTCTTTCGATTAACCGGATGATAGGAGGTGAGGATGGATATGGGAATCAAAAGGGGTTGAAATTTTGATGTAGTTATGACGAGAAAAATTACTTTTAGAGAAATACATCTGTGGTGAAGAATAGTACCTTTGTTGTGAATGAGAAACCCTATAAGCTCTAGAAAAGAAAAGAAAAGAAAAGAAAAAGCAATGAGAAGTTCACTATTTGTTTTGAGCATAAAGGGTCGTTAATCAAAGTATATGTACCTTATGAGGGTTAAAACGCCGATTTAGCACGTTGGAAAGAAGAGGAAAATGGACAAAGTCCATATGTGTCGAAAAGTATAAATGGGGTGCTTGAATTCTATCGAGTCACTTAGCCATATATTATCCTACCTTAACCAATGTGCCTACTTTATAACCTATGAAAGACCTTTTGATCCTTATTTGAACACATTTGACGTGGTGGAGATATTAGAGAAATGGCAAGCCTATGGTAAGATTTTGCATTGCATTGATCATTGAGTATTTACACGCCCTTAATTTCTTTACGAGTTGAGTGTATCCTATATTTTACACACATGCCTTTGCGAGTTGAACTAAATGAGTTTTTGCTTTCAATCGTTGTTCGTGTTGAATTGACTAATGTCGCCATGTGTGCTAATACTTTCGGCGTTGAAAGATATTTCCGAGGCTTGATTGTGTTTATCACCTTTGCTATACTCGTTGATCTTTTGTGTCCTTCGCTTTTCTTTCTGCTCGCTTTTGTTTGATGACAAACAATGCTTCAAGTTTGGGATGTGATAAACGCGCATTTACACGCTTATTGGTGATATGTAAAGATGAATTTAGATCATAAAGTGCATTTATGTATCGGATCTTAATAATTTTATCTATTTTAGAAGATAACGCTTGGGTGATCCTTCGACGTTTTGTAGGTTTATATGTTGATAATCAAGCAAGGAACGAAGAACGAAACAAAAGAGAAATCTGTCGAGTTTAGCGACCAGCCTAGCGATCGCTAGGCTGGCCGAGGTTCAACTTAGCGGCCGAGAGAGCGGCCGCAGTCGCGGTCATGAAAACACGCCCGCCGAGGAAGCTCGCCTTGTTTCTCGCGACCATGGCTAGCGATCGCTAGCCGGTCGCGAGGCATGCCGACAAGTCGCGCGCCAGCCTGCCGAGAGAGGATGCGGCGAGGAGGTGCCTCGCGGTCGAGCTAGCGACCGCGAGGGTGATCGCAGCGTGGCGGCAGACTCGAAAATTAGGTTTCCACCCTTATCTATAACAGGCAAGCCTCGCGCCTGTGAGCCTACACACGACCCCGCAGCACTTTACTTCAGTTTTCCTCAATTTTATCTTTGTTTTAGCTTTAGTTTAGTTCTAGATTTAATTCTTGCATTGTTCTAGTTTATTTTATCGCTTTGCTATCGCTCGAACGCTTTTGTCCTATTGTTTTCCGCTCCGCTTGGGATTGATTCAAACTCAACAATTGTCTTCCAACGCTCATCACGGGTTTTATCAATTTAATTTCGCTTTTATGTTTTATCGATTTTTATTCCGCTAATTATGTCTAGGTAATTTCTTGTTCTAATCCTAAGGTTTGCATGATCCGATCCTATATGTTGTGATTCTCGTTATCTCTATTTACATTCCGGGCATTGATTCATGATTCTTGGTGCTTATTCATCGATTCACGATCCTCTGCACGAAGGATCTATCGACACCGGAACGGAAGAACGAACAAGATGGAATATCCCAAACCTCCGAATCTAACCCTCAAGTGATATAGGTCAAGATTTCGCCTATACCCCAACTAGATAGTCGACGCAGCAACTCTGGGGACGATGAATGACACACTAACGAGGATTGATGTCTCACGACACGTCGATAATCGAATTCCTCGCAAACACAAGAAAATTCAAGAGCTAATGAGAGAGAATAAAACTCACATTTATTGATCAATCAAAAGTCAATATTTTCGATGCATACAAGCCTTTATATGGCTGAAACTCAAGTCTAATCCTTATCAAAGAAGGACTCTAATCAAAGTAGAACTCTAATTTACAAAAGAAGTTTTAATTGACTCAGACTCTAGATAATCAACACAAAAATACCGCAAAAATCTTGATACAAAAACGGGCTCATATGCCACATAATAATTAAGTTCACAAAACTTGGGTTGCATCATTCCCTTCTTGAAAGGATTTGTCCTCAAACCAAGTCGTCACCTATATCAAACGGACCACCCACTTCAATTCACTAGCCCTCGCAAGATACCAAATGGGAATCCAGTCTTATATCCAGCCTGTGATAAGCCTCATGAGCGGCAATGTGGGATGCATCATCCCACCCCATAAGACACCCGACCGCCCGCCAATCGCGAACCCTATGAGACACCGACCCAGTGGAAGGTCAGCTTTTGATTCTGAATATATGTGATTTTTATTCTCTTCATTAGCTCTTGAATTTCTTGAGATTTGTCAAGTAATTCATTTATCGACGATCAACGAGACAATCATCCTCGTCAGGTGTCATTCATCGCGCCCCGAAGTTGTGCAATCAACTATCTAGTTGCGTATAGCGTAAATACTAACCTATATCACTTGAGGATTAGATTCGCAGGTTTTGGGATATTCCATCTTGTTCGCTCTTCATTCGGCAAGGTCGATAGATCCTTCGCACCAGCGAGGATCGTATCATTCGGTATCAAAGCCGACCTTCCATTGGTCGGTGTCTCATGTGGTTCGCGGATCACCGACCGAGGCGTTGGGTCTTATGGGGGTGGGGATGATCGTCCCACATCGCCCGCGGAGGCTTATCCCGGCTGGATATAAGGTCGATTCCCACATTCGTATCCTGCGAGGCTAGTGAATTGAAGTGGGTGAGTCCGCTTGATATAGGTGACCACTGGATTTGAGGACAAATCTTTTCAAGAGAAGGAATGACGCAGCCCAAGTTTTGTGAATTTAATTATTATATGGCATATATGCCACGCTTTTGTATCAAGATTTTTCGTAGTATTTTAGGCTTGATTATCTAGAGTCCTAGTTTATTAAAATTTCTTTTGTAAATTAGAGTTCTACTTTGATTAGGAGTCATTCTTTGAATGATAAGGTGGGCACCCTAACTTCACCCCAAAAGGCCAAAGTAAGGTTTGGACCCGGTCTTATATCTAGGCCAGATAAGTTTCATGACGATGTGGGACGATCATCCCCACCCCCATAAGACCCGGATCTCGACCGGCGATCCGCGAACCCTATGAGACACCGACCCAACCAAGGTCGGCTCGATACCAAATGATACGATCCTCGCCGGTACGAATGATCTATCGCCGCGAACTAAGAACGAACAAGATGGAATATCCCAAAACCTCGAATCTAACCTCAAGTGATATAGGTCAAGATTTCGCCTATACCCCAACTAGATAGTTGACGCAAAGCAACTCGGGACGATGAATGACACACAAACGAGGGATGGATGTCTCGTCGATACGTCGATAATTGAATTAATCCTATATGTGTTAATTTCGATCAATCTTGATGCATATCTAGTTGCCGCTAATTACGTAATCGTATTAACTGTCAATCGATTGAATGCACGATACGGATAAACCTTGAGTCGTAGGCGATATAGGAACATCCGTAGAAGCTTATTCTTTGTGATCTGTTTGGGTTGCTTGTTTTCACCTAGACGAATAATAATAGGGAAAACTAGTAATCTACAAACGTGCAATTGTCGAATCAAGTTGTTGGTTATATATGTGATCTTCCATCTTGTTCGATTAAAATTGGCTAATAGGAAACAGTGATAAACATACGTTGTGGATAGGATTAATGTATCCCTAGGGTTAGTCTTTCTTATCTGCTTTATCATCCGTGATTTTATTGCTTTATTTTATATTTACGCATGGTTACCTTTGCTTTGGATTAAATTTCAAGCCCTTAAACCTCTCACCCAATTTCTCGTGTTTGAATAATGATGAATTATCGCTGAGCTAGCTTCTATGTTTTCGTGATACAATCCTCGTGGATACGATACTCGACTTACCTATATACTTACACTTTTAGTGTTATAAAAGCGATCACACTCACCATCAAGATACCCACCCCGGTGAGTATTGAGTATCCGTGGTAATCAAACAAAATGAAAGAATGCCCGAGGATCTCACCAAGATGAGGCCTCCACCTCGTGCCTAGCAATTACGTGAACCTCCTCGGGTTGTCACCCGGATGATCGACCGAAGACCTCCAATTATATGACGACGATCCCTCCAAGGTCGCCAAGGTCGGCACCTGTGGTCCCACCGACATTCGACAACATGTTATGCAACTTCGAGGGAATATGTGGACGTGTTCGCGTGGTCACCACTCGACATGACGAGTGTCACCCGAGCTCATCACTCATCGACTCAACATCGATCCGGCTACCAAACCGGTTCGACATAAAGAAAATGGCATTTGCGTTGAGCAGCAAAGACGGTGATAAGGGACGAAGTGACTCAACTCTAGAAAGCCAAGATCTGCTCGAGGTCAATTACCCAACTGGATGGCTAATCTCGCTATAGTTCAAAAGCCGGGAGGGTGGCGCATGTGTGTCGACTATACCGACTGAATAAACACGCCCAAAGGATCAAGTATCCCTCCCGATATCGACAAGAAGGTGGAGGCATTGGTGGGCCACGAGATCTTGATTTCTCGGATCTATAAGGTATACCACCAAGTCTTGATGAGTAAGGAAGACGCTCCAAAAACGGCATTCATCACTGACTTCGGTGTCTTCGCATACCGAAAAATGCCTTTTGGATTGAAAAACGCCGGAGCTACCTACCAACGAATGATGGACGCAATATTCAAAGATCACCTCGGAAAGATCGTGGAGGTCTACGTCGACGACATAGTGGTCAAAAGCAAAATGATGGAAAGTTGTGCCGAGGATCTCAGAACCATCCTCAAGCTTCTCAGGTCGGCCAATCTCAAACTAAACCCTCAAAAGTGCACGTTCATGATGAAAACGGGGAAATTCCTAGGATGTTGGGTTTCTCAAGAAGGGTTGAAGGCTAATCCCACCAAAGTGAAGACGATACTTGACATGCAAGTGCCAAAGACCGTCCGTAAAATCCACAAACTCACGGATGTGGCAGCCTCGGCGAGTTCCTATCCCTGCTGCCGAGAAATAACTCCTTTCTTCAAAATCTTGAGAGGCCCAGTTTCACTGGGAGGATGAACACCATGTCGCCTTCACACGCCTAAAGGAGTACCTCGCCGACCGCCCACCACCGTCAGTCCCAAAAGAACGAGCTCATTTCCTTATATCCGGTCGCCTCGGACGAGGCTATCGATCTTGATCTTGGCACGAGATGAGCTCGAACGACAACTCCCTATTTATTTCATCACCAACTCTCAAAAGACCGAGACTAGGTACACCAACTTCGAAAAAATAGCGTTGGCGGTGAACGCCAAGCGACGCCTCCGACCTTATTTTCAAGCCCATTCCATCCAGGTATTGACTGACTTACCCCTGAGACAAGTCTTGTCAAAACCTGAATCGTCAGGACGTATAGCTAAGTGGGCACTGGAGCTCGACGAGCATGACATCTTATACTCCCCCAGACCGACCATAAAGGGGCAAGCTCTAGGCCGACTTCCTAGAAGCCAAGTTTACCGAGGTCAATCCTACCGGCAAGGTCACCCGACCTCCGCCCTACAACGGAGGAACCTACCTCAACCTACCGACGATCACTGGCAAATGTATGTGGACGGAGCCTCATGCAAAACAGTAAGGCAAGACATCTTGCTTCTCGGTCCGAAAACAAGAAGTAACCTATGCACTTCGGTTCTCCTTCCCAACCACAAACAACGAGGTGGAATATGAAGCACTAATCTCATGACTTCGTCTCAAAAGAGTGAAAGTGGAAAAATCCGCATCTTTGGAGATTCCTGTGTTGGTAAATCGGTCTTAGGAAATCTGAGGCGAAGAGGATAGGATGAAGCAATACCTTCGTAAAGAAAAAGAAATGTTGACTGCTTGGTGTATTTCACAATTCAATCCCGCGAGGTGAGAATAGCCGAGCCGACGCCCTCAAAGAAATTAGCCTCGTCATCAACAAATCCACCGGTGGAGGAAGTTCATTCCGAGTATCAAGAACCCCACATCAAGGTCATCACAGGAGACCGAACCGAACTAGACGACTCCTATACGGCCTTACCGGAAGAAGACGTGCTACCACGTGATCGGCTCCAAGCCAAAAAATGATGGTCAAGGCCAGTGATACCTTATTCATGAAGAAACACTATAGGAAATCCTACCCAACCATTTGATTTGTATCCGAAGCGGTTTGGTTGAGCTTGTATACAATGTTTCTCGTTACCACTATTACAATCTCCTATCCGAAATGAATACTTGATTGCATATATCCGTGTCCCTTATCTCATATATAAGTTAGATCATACGATGTGTAGAAGATCACGTAAGTCCATATGATTGGTCGAAACAATGAGATATAAAAGTTTCCTGTTGAAACAACTTGAGGACGAGTTGCTCGGATAGGCTGCGGTATAGATAAGAAGTGACTTGACTTGGTTACTTGTCTATCTTTGATGCGTCTCGGCGTATTGAAGGATCACGGTGAGATGAGTTCTTCTATCGACCGTCGGAAGAACCAAGATCTCGGTGACTTACGATGATCTAAACCTCGATAAGGTATTAGATGAGTATGAGTTGCCGACCATCACTTTGACTTGTTATGGGTGAGGGTTATATGTTCTAACCCAATATTCTCCCATCTTGGGTGGTGGCGGTGCTTGTATGTCATGCTAGTTATCAGATCAAGTCACCGATCCGTTTAGGATGACGACGCCCCTTAAGGAGCAAAAGGTTTATTGACTAAACCTGCGGGTCGAGTTAGCTCAAGTACAATAATAAGGTTGAGTGGTACTATTTAAGGAATTAAAGATATTAATTATTTTAGCGATGTAATGCTATATATAATTAATGGACGTTTGATATCTTAAATACGGGATTCGTAATGTCTAAGTGCAAGCACGACTCAACTTGGTAATAAAGGGTAAGTCAAGATTTATTCTCTAGTGGCATGAATAAATGTTTATAAATTAATTTATGTTCGGGGTGAACATAAGATAATTAATTTATTTGAGGCCCATCTTTATTCCTTGCATTTGATCCTGGTGGCCCATCCAGTCGTAAGCTAGGCAAAATCGCGCCCTATGCTCTACAAGGCAATGATTTGATTCTCTTTATCCTATAAGGATATTATTATATTTATGGGATATGCATAGATCCTTTCCATATAAGATTATGGTAATAATCCTTTCCATAAAGGTTTATGGTAATTTCCATATGGGATTATGGTAATTTCCATAAAGGATTATGGTAATTTCCATATGGGATTATGGTAATTTCCATATAGGATTATGGTAATTTCCATATGAGATTATGGTAATTTCCATATAGGATTAGGGTAATGATTATAAATACGAGGTAAGAGATTAAATCTAGGTCAAATGATTAATAATCATCATCATTATTTTAGAGAATTTGAGGGTTCATCCTTTGAGAGATTTTCTAAAATTCTTGAGAGCTTGAGGGTGATTTTCAAGCATTCTCCATAGATCGCCCTCACTCGGCGTTGGAGATCGGGTAACCGGATACGATTCGTAAGGTCAAAGCACGAGTCTCGATCCATTTCGCCGACGGATTCAAAGGTAAACACGAAAACCCCAACGTGTTGCAATTAATTATATAGGTGCATGCTAGGTATATAATCAATGTATGGTGAATTAAACATCCAAGATAGATCCTCGAGGCGGGCTAAACATAGTTTTTCCATACAATTGGTATCGAGCCCAGGATCGATTCTTGGCTCTGTTGGATTAATTCACGTTTGATTATTACGCGCAATATATTAATTGTAGAATCATGCTGCTCATCGTGGCTCGTTTTTATTTTGTCGGTTTTGTTTTCACCACGAGAAAATCCGTGGTTAGATTAGATTTTTTTTTCAGAAATCTTATCCGTAAAAGTAAAGAAGAGGCAGCGGCGGATCGACGGCGAAAACGGGTCGCGACGGCGCGGGCGTGCGCACGGCGCGCAGCACGTGCGGCGCTGACGCCGCCGCGCGGCGTTTCGGGCCGAGCCAGATCCGTTTTCCGGCCGAATCTGTTTGACAAGTCCGATCCGTGCCCGCACGCGAGGCCCATTCGAATCCGGTCCGCGCCCGCACGCGAGTCCCGTCAAGATTATAAAGATCTTTACTTTGCAATTCTATGTAATAGATTAGGCAGGAAAGTGCAGATTCCACGAGTGGGCCACGATGAACGTTTTTATTTTATTTTTATCGTTCATTGCATGTCGTGGATGTTTAAATAATGCAGTAGCATGCTATGTATGTTTAAATTACGTTGACAAACCTTTACGTGTTTTCGTAATTGGATGCGCATAGTAAGCATGCTTGGTTTATCGCGTTTTCAAGCATATTTTAGAATTCTGCGAGCATGTTTTACATGTTGAGTTCTATAGACAAGCATGCTAGGATTACGTGATATGCATGGTGATAAGCCTCATTTTTACATGATTTATAAGGCTATATTCGTTTCGTTTCTAAGTGATAAGTGATCTTTTTGAGTTGTCTTTTGATATATTTATGTTTACCTTGGAAGATATTATGCCGTGTGTATTTCATGTCATTTTAGCATAGGTTTTAATGTCAAAAGGTGGATCACGATAAAGAGGAATCAATAGCTACCGATCATGAGCTCATGCGAAGCAAGAATCGCATTTGAAAACGACGTTGAATATGATGAAATGGATTTGACAAGGATGGATGTACAAAGTTTACTATGTTAAAGAGCATCTCAATAGGGTCCTTAGGCGCAAGCGGATTGTAATTCGGAGTTCGGACGAGAGAACGCAGACGAACAAATAAGTGTGGCGTGCAGCCAGAAAAGACGATTCGCGAGTTTGCTCGCGACCTAAGGTCGCAAGGGCAAAACTCGCGAGAAATCATGAATTTTCAGCAATTTGAGACACCTAGTCCATGTATACTTCTAATCCGAGTCGAATAGGATTGAATCAGTCGAGAATAGGATTGGGGAATTTATGAAAAAGGAGCTTATGTTTTATTATAAATAGGAGATAGGCAAGAGCTTAAAAACACCATTTCAGGCAGAACACAAATTCTTCTTTATTTTCTTTTGCAAGTTCTTTTCCGCTTAATTTAGTTTAGCTTTTTCTTTAAGTATTTTCATTCCAATTTCATAGTTTAGTATTAGAATTCGTAATTTCTTCCGGATTCAAGTCGCTACAATTGTTCTTATGGATTCTTACGGTTTTATCTATCTATCTTAATTTATGTTTTATTTAATTATTTATTTCTTTGGTAATTTAATTATGCGTAGCTAAAATTCCATCTTGATCTAGGGTTTGCATGATTGATCCTATATGTTGTGATTTACATTATATTTACCTTCCAGTGCATTGATTCATGATTCTTGGTGCTTATTTATATGTGTTGATTTCAGATCAATCTTGATGCATATCTAGTTGTCGGTTAATTACGTAATTGTATTAATTGTCAATCGATCTTGAATGCATGATCTGAATAAGCTTGAGTCGTGGTGAGATAGGATATTCGTGGAAGCATATTCTTAGTGATCCTTTTGGAGTTACTTGTTTTCACCTAGAATGGTAGGAAAACTCGTAATCTCTGCCGCAATTGTCGTAATTAAAGTTGTTGGTTATATTTGTGATCTTTCATCTTATGCGGATTAAAATTGGCTAATAGGAACAGGATAAACATACGTTGTGGATAGGATTAATGCATCCACAAGGTTAGTCTTTCTTATCATTTTATCATCAGTGATTTTATTGCTTTGTTTTATTTTACGCATGGTTACGTGCGCTTTGGATTAAATTAGAAGCCCTTAAAACCTTTCACCTAATTTATGTGCTTGAATAATGATGAATTATCATTGAGCTAACCACGTGTTTTAGTATTACAATCCACATGGATACGATACTCGAATTACCTTCTATATCGCCTTTTACATGTGAAAAAAGGGCGATCAAATTTTGGCGTCGTTCGAGGGATTATTAAGATTACATAGGAATAATTTGTGATTTTGATTTATTAATTCAAGTTATATATTATATTATTTATTTATTGTTACGAGAGAATTCTCTCTTTCTCGGGTAGTTTATCGTCTGAGATCTCGGGGACCTCCCGAAATATTACTAGATCCGGAGATCGAAAGCTCTCAAAGGAGAGGGCGAGAGAAGAGGCGGCTGCAATGGGCTAATCCACGTAGCAGGGCATTCCTCCCAGCAAGCTGCACGCATGTTAGCCGATTTCAGAGAGATGCGGCGCCGGATGGCGAATATGGGACTCTAGTCCCTGCCTCGGAGATGAGACCTACGATTATATGTACCGACCTCCCTTGAACAATTCCAAGGAGGCGGATGGGGCCGGAAGTCAATGCAAACAACGAGTTAAAGCGGCCCTAATCGGCATGGTACAAGGAGAAGCGGTTTGGGAGAGAGTCACGAGAGGACCCGAATCGCATCTTGAGACATTCTCGACATTTGTGACACCATCAAGCAGAATGGGGTGCCACAAGACACGATTCGGATGCGCATGTTCGGATTCTCTCTGTCGATCGGTGAAGGAGTGGTTCAAGAGTTTGGACCGCGCAGGCATAAGCGATTGGGGAGATCTTTGAAAAGTTTCTCTCAAAGTATTTTTCGCCACCAAAGAAAATCATCGCCGAGATCTCACTTCTCCCGGCTAGGAGATGAGTCATTGTTGAGTCGTGGGAGGCGATTCGGGGCCTATTGAAAGTGCCCACAACACGGATTCTCGAAGAACGCAGATCACGCAGTTCTCGGTGGTGACATGGCATCAAGGAGCATAGTGGATGCGTCGGCGGTGGATGTTTATTGAATCGTCGTGTAGAGGCCGGTTACATCATAGAAGAGATGGCGGCAAATAGTTATCAATGGCCAGCGGAGAGAACGCATAATGGTTAAGCGGCGGTTGTCGAGGCGATTAATCTGACGGTGATGAAGCAATTCACTCTTTGAAGAGTCGGATCGAGGCGAAGAGGTAAACCACATCAATCGGAGAAACCATGGAAATCCGACATACAATGCAAAAATGTAAATCATCAAATTTCTCGTCGCCAACCCAATAATTTTCAACACCTCACTTGGTTCTCGATTCATAATGGGTGATTCAAGAGAAGAAGCGAGTCTAGAGGACATGATGCAGCGAGTTGGTTGTAAGCAACCAACAATTGACGACGGACGAGAACTCATTTATAAGCAACACGGGCGGAAGATTAATCATTTGGAGTCCACCGTGTGGCTATGGAAAGCATATGAAGATTTTGGAAAATAAGATTGGTCAAGTAGCCGCATAATTGAATGCACTACAAAATACGGGCAAATTTAAAGTAATCTGAGGTAAACTTGAAAAATCAATGTTTCGCCATCCAGACGAGAAGTGACAAGCTTACCCAAGCCATATGGAGCAAGAAAGTGGCGGGCGAGCTTCGCGACCGAGCTCGCGATCATGAGCCCGATCGCGAGAGTCCCGAAATTGCCATCGGAAGCTCGCGGCCAGAGCATGCGCCAGCGGGCGACCATGAGCCATCGATGTGCACGCCCAGATTTGTTCGTGGCGACCCGGCGCCGCAATTTCGACGCGAAGGAGGATTGCAGCACCAGGCGGGCGCCTCGCGACCTTCCAGTGATCACGAGGTCAACCCATGAAGGGCCTCGTAATCAATTCTCGCGTACACTCCTCCGATCCCATTTTAGTCGACTAGTCAAGTCGAAATATGACGAGGAGTTTTGCGCTTCAAAGAGATTTTTCAAAAGTTGAGATCAATTTGCCTCTCTTTGAAGCGGCTGCGAAACATGCCGGATACATGAAATTTTTAAAGACACGCTTGCAAGAAGAAGAAATTGGAGAAATTTGAAAAATTACCCTATCCGAAGAATGCGGTGTCGTCTTGCGGAGGAAGCTCCCTCAAGCGTAGGATCGGCGGTTTCGTTGGAGTGCGAGATTGCGAGCACACGTCGCCAACGTGTTGTGTGATTAGGGCGAGCATAAACTGATGCCGTTAAATGTGTTCAATCGCTTGGGTGGGCAAAAGCGAGACCTCCATTTAGTTAATGATGGTGACGGTCGGTCGCGATACCTAAGGGATAGTTGAGGATGTGTTGGTAGAGTTCGGATTTTGTCTTTCAGCAGATTTTGTTATTTTAGACATTCTGAATTTAAAAATCAACCACTAATCTTGGGTAGGCCTTTTCTAGCAATGGTGGTGCTTTAATTGGCGTGCGGGAAGGTGATCTAACTTTCGTGTTAGCGATGAAGCTGAAAATCTCAATCTATGGCGCCATCCCGCGACACGATAGTGCGAGCATGAAGAATGTCATTCAATCACCCTTTGTTGCGGTAGCCAATCTCGAGCTTGGATGTCAACCGACTAGTTGACAAGGGTGCTACAAAGAAAAGATGGACTCGGCATGGAACTCAGGTGACTTGTTCAAGTTTGGGAGGCCACTTCCACACTCGGTGGTGGTCTGCGGTCAGCGCAAAATATGGAGGCAAGCAAAGATTTGGTAAGAAGCTCGCCAAATCGCCGATTGATCGAGGTTAGTATTGGTCTAGCTAAAGACATTTAAATTTAGCACTTGTTGGGAGGTAACCCAATGTTTTTCTTTGTTTTGTTTTGTTTTCGTTTTTGTTTTGTTTTACTGTTTCTTTTGTTTGTGTTTGTTTTGTTTTCGTGTTTGGGTTTTGTATACATTTTGTGGGTTGAGTTGAATGACGACGGCCGATGATGAGAATTGTTTTATTAGAAAATTTATTCAATTGGTTTTGTGAGACGAAGCATGTTATGATTGTTGTAGTATTGAGCCTTTGAGAACTTGATCACATTTTGAAACACCGTGAGACTTGAGCTTTCATTGTCATATCTTTTCGTCTTGTTTCTTCTCATGTGAATAGTTTGAAATAGCATGTGTTTCTCTAGAACTTGCTCGGTTCTTTTCGAGGTTGCATTGATGTGCTTAAGAATTTTGAAATGATATTAGCCATTCTTTTCTTAGCCTATACACTATCAAACACTAACTTTGTTATATTATTATCCTTTGATGAGCCCGTTTGAGCCTACCTTATTCATTCATATAGCCGTGGGTTGGGTTATGTTGTTAGTGTGATTTTGGTTGCTTGAATGAAAGGTTGAGAAAAAGAAAGGAAGAGAATAATTGTTGAGAAGTGATAATAATAATAGTTGCTACCCATATAAGTTCAAAAATAAATAAATAAATAAATGACACAAGTGTGTGAAAAGAACATAAATGGGTAAGTAGCTAGTGCTTTGAGATGAGTATATCACTTCTATGAAAATTATGGAGTGCTTAAAGAAAAATGACTTCTTGGTATGGAGAATTGAAATAAATTGGGAAAATTTGGGAATTATGTCTTGTGGTGTTTTTCATTATGGAATTATGAGTCACTTAGCCTAAATATATCCGACCCTACCAAAGAGCCTACATTATAACCTCTTATAAGACCTTTTGATCTTAGTTCTTGAGCACATATTTGAGCAATGGAGAATTAGGCGATTTGCAAGCTTATGGTAGATTCCATGTGTTTTAAACTTTGAGTATACATCCTCCTTGATACACTTGAATGGTTGAGCTTTCTTATATATATATCCATGTCGTGAGGATTGAGTTTGATAAGGCTTGTGCTTATGGTTATTATGGCGATGTCGAGTTTAACGAAAGAGGTTGTGATTTGATTCATTTGTTTGAATCTTTATTGCTCATTGCTCTGAGGCTTATTGCTTTTATCGTTCGACTCTTTACCATCTCGGTCGTCTCTCTTTGTTCTAATTTTTGAGGACAAACATAAGGGTAAGTTGGGGAGTTGATAAGCCTCATTTTACATGATTTATAAGGCTATATTCGTTTCGTTTCTAAGTGATCTTTTTGAGTTGTCTTTTGATATATTTATGTTTACCTTGGAAGCTATTATACCGTGTGTATTTCATGTCATTTAGCATAGGTTTTAATGTCAAAAGGTGGATCACGATAAAGAGGAATCAATAGCCCAACATGACTCATCGAAGAAGAAGCTGTGAAAACGACGTTGAATATGATGAAATGGATTTGACAAGGATGGATGTACAAAGTTGACTATGTTAAAGAGCATCTCAATAGGGTCCTTAGGCGCAAGCGGTTGTAATTCGGGTCCGGACGAGAGAGAGCGGAGCGAAGCAGTGATCGCGTGCAGCCGAAAAAGACGATTCGCGAGTTTTGCTCGCGACCTAAGGTCGCAAGGGCAAAACTCGCGAAATCATAATTTTCAGCAATTTGAGACACCTGGTCCATGTATACTTCTAATCCGGTCGAATAGGATTGAATCGGAGTAAGAATATGATTGAATCAGTCGAGAATATGATTGGGGAATTTATGAAAAAATGGAGCTTATGTTTTATTATAAATAGGGAGATAAGCGATGAGCTTAAAAACACCATTCGAGCGAACACAAATTCTTCTTTATTTTCTTTTGCAAGTTCTTTTCCGTTTAATTTAGTTTAGCTTTTCTTTAAGTATTTTCATTCCAATTTCATAGTTTAGTATTAGAATTGAAATTTCTTGATTCAAGTCGCTACAATTGTTCTTCGTGGATTCTTACGGTTTTATCTATCTATCTTAATTTATGTTTTATTTAATTATTTATTTCTTTGGTAATTTAATTATCGTAGCTAAAATTCATCTTGATCCTAGGGTTTGCATGATTCGATCCTATATGTTGTGATTTACATTATCGCTATTTACCTTCCAGGCATTGATTCATGATTCTTGGTGCTTATTTATATGTGTTGATTTGATCAATCTTGATGCATATCTAGTTGTCGGTTAATTACGTAATTGTATTAATTGTCAATCGATCTTGAATGCATGATCTGAATAAACCTGAGTCGTAGTTGAGATAGGATATTCGTAGGAAGCATATTCTTAGTGATCCTTTTGGAGTTACTTGTTTTCACCTAGAATGGTAGGAAAACTAGTAATCTCTGCCGCAATTGTCGTAATTAAAGTTGTTGGTTATATTTGTGATCTTCCATCTTATGCGGATTAAAATTGGCTAATAGGAGCAGGATAAACATACGTTGTGGATAGGATTAATGCATCCCTAGGGTTAGTCTTTCTTATACATTTTATCATCCGTGATTTTATTGCTTTGTTTTATTTTACGCATAGTTCACTTTACGCTTTGGATTAAATCTCGCCCTTAAAACCTTTCACCTAATTTTACGTGCTTGAATAATGATGAATTATCGTTGAGCTAGCTTCGTGTTTTCGTATTACAATCTCATGGATACGATACTCGACTTACCTTCTTTATCGCCTTTACGTGTGAAAAGGGAGGCGATCACATGGACAAACCTTTTGAACAAAAGACTAAGCAAGCAACCCGACAAATTAATTTTAAAATTAAAATGTCAAGACCTCCACTTTTGATCTCTAAACAAAGTGAGGCTACTGCGTGAGTGGCGATCCACACGCGTGGCTTGCTTGCACTGTTTATCATAAGTTTGTTAGATGAGATTTCTAAATAAAACATTTTAAATCTATTGAGAGTGGGAGTTTCATGTGTAAGCGCCCACACGCTGCGGCTTGTATGTGCGATTTTCATAAGTTCTCTAGAGATAGATATAAAATGAGATAACAAAAGAATTTGAATTGGGCGGTATGGTCCGAGGTGGTATGCGATTCTAAGAATTCACTTCTTTGTTAAAATTGTGGTCATTGCTTAAACATCACCTCAAGTACAACTTCGCCAAGTCCTTCTTGCGATAGTGATGTGGTCTAGAAAGGTCAATCGTTAATTTCATTTGTCGTAAGGATAAGTTGACATGGATTGAAATTAAGCGACTAAAATGTATATTTTAGTGCGGTGAGGGGTTCATGTGGCGATCCACGCGTGGCTTGCATGTGAGTTCCTTGGGCGATTGGAGGTTTCAATTAATATTGTTTATCAAAGGTTACAATATTATTATTCAATAATTATGTGCGATCGTATGCTTATGTGTTTACATTATCGTTTGGATATGTCTTTTACCGATTATCAATATGCTGCACAAAATCCTTTATCCGGTCCAAATTTTATCAGTGGAAGCGAAACATTGAGAATGTTCTTCATGCGGAAGAAAATCTATTTGTACTCACTACACCCCGTCCCAAGCCTCTAGACAATTCATCTCGATGAGGGGCGCAAGGAGCACGAAATGGGACAAATCAAATAGAATGGCAAAGCGCTTCTTTTGGTCACCATGTGCGAGTCCCGCAACTCCAAACATCAAGAGATGGAAGATCTGACCACGATATGGCTAAGTCTTATGAAATTGTATGAGGAGTCGGATAGAATAAACTGTCGTAATTTGACAAAATCAATAATGTCGAGTTCAATGAAGGAAAGCGATTAGGTGCATAACCATGTAAGCAAATGATTAATCTCTTGGAGAGCTCGAATTGGTTTGAGGATATATTGATGGCGACGAGTCGAGAATCGATATGATCCTCAACACTTTGCCCAAGTCTTTTGATGACTTCCATTATAAGCAGTCCTTTATGATAAGAGTTATACTCTAGATTCATTCTGAGAGGATCTAGTAGCGGAAGAGCATAAAATGGGCAAGGTGCCGCAGGTCTTTAATCACGCACCTCGAAAACCCTTTGCTTTATCGAAGATGAAAAGGAAAAGTGGAATTCAAGAGATGCTAAGGCTAAAAGAAAAGTGGGAGTAATCTGAAGGCTCTACCGGTGGTTTGAAAAAGCGAAGGAGAAGGGCAAATGCTTCAAGTGCGGTGAGGCCCGGGCATTGGAAGGCTAAGTGCCCCAAGCTCGAGGCTCAGAGTACGCCATTTGCTTTAATGTGAAACATGTTTAGCGACTTGTTCTACCCATTCTTGGGTAGTAGACACGAGTGCTGATTGATCATGTTTGTTACACCTTGCAGAGGGTTCCCGGACAAGGGGCGAATGATGGCGAGATAACGATCTCCATAGGCAACGCGGCGAAAGTCGAGGCCGTTGCGGTCGAGATGTTACTTTATGTTTGAAAGCAGTTTTAGTTTTAAAGGCGTTTACATGTGCGGATTTTCGTGGAACCTTGTTTGTGTTTCAAATTGTTTATTCATGGATATTCAATTTGTTTTTGATAGTGGTGTTTCTATCATAAGAAATAGCGAAGTTATACGTGTAGGCACATTATATAATTAACTTTATCTATTTCGCAATACATAATACCTATAACTATGTTGCATCTACATCAAACCTTAAAAAGAAAGTTTTCTTATAAGATGACACCTCTTTCTCGGCATCTTAGATTAGGTCACATCAATCTAAATAGGATCCAAAGACGGCTAAGAATGGGCATTGGGTAATCTCACGATTACTCGTTCGATGCTGCGAATCTGTATAGAAGGTAAGATGTTGACCGGACACTTCAAAGCGAAGGGTCATAGAGCCAAAAATGTTAGAGCTAGTCCATTCGACTGTGTGGACCGATGTCCACACAAGCTCGTGGAGAATGCAGTATTTTGTCACTTTCATTGGCGATTACTCAAAATGCGGATCGTATACTGTTTCGCAAGTGCTGAATGCTTTGAAATTCAAAGAATTTTAGGCGGAAGTGGAGCGAAGCTAGGTAAGAGTATCAAATAGCTGCGTACGATCGCGGTGGCGAATACCTCAACAACGAGTTCATGGACTATCTAGTGAAGTGTGGATTACCTCCGAGCGCACTTCACCGGGCACACCTGAAAGAAATGGTGTGTCGGAGGCGAAGAAATATGACTCTTTTGGAAATGGTTAGATCAATGATGAGTTATGCAACTTTGCCTATTTACGTTACGGGGTATGCTTAGAAAGCGGCATACTTGCTAAATCTAGTACCATCCAAGTCGATCGAAGAGACCCTTTCGAGTTGTGGTTTGGGCGCGAAGCCGAGTTTAAACCACATAAGGATATGGGCGAAAGACACATGTCTTTGAACAAGAAGGCGACAAATTGGAGGCTAGATCCGGCCTTGAGGCTGTTTATTGGCTATCCTAGAGGAGCGAAGGTGGTTTATTCTATAGTCTAAGGATCATAAGGTCATTATTAGCACTAATGCCCGATTCTTAGAAGAGGACTACATGAAAAATCATAAATCCAAAGTTGAAATCATTCTTCAAAATTAGAAGATGATCGTATTCCACCACCGATTAGACCAAAAGTGCGAGATGTCGAGTCTAGTGGAGAGATCGACACGAGATACTTCAAGAAATTGAAGTGGGTCGAGTTCCAGGAATACCGGCCGTCTGGTGGTACCTACCAAACAAGTTGTGCAAGATAGAGAACCACAAGTTCTTGCACCCACCGTTGCCATTGTACTGTAGTGCCTCGTCGTAGTGGGAGGTTGTTTGTCGACCCGGCGATGTATGTTCGTGGGTGAATCTTGGTTTAGTCCGAGCGAGCGAGCAATAATCGACCCATGGACGTCAATGACGCGCTACAAGATAATGATGCAAGATCATGGAACTTCGTTTGGACGGTGGTAAGTCTATGGATTTACCAGTTGCCTAGCGAGAGTTGTGTGTATCGTTTGATGTCAGCGGTAATGTGGTATTTCTTGCACTTACGTAGATGACATTCTTCTATTTGCAACAATGTGAAGTTGTTATCGGGGCGTAAAGAGTTGGTTATCGATCGATTTCAAATGAAAGACTTAGGAGATGCGGCGTGCATTCTTGGGATCAAGGTTTACCGAGATCGCAAGAGAAAATATTGAGCTTATCTCGGGCGTCTTACATTGATCTTGTGATTACTCGTTTTAGTATGCGGACCATCGAGAAAGGATTGCTACCTTTCGACATGGCGTTCCTTTATCTAAAGGCGCTCACCTATGACCGCAAAGAAGATAGAAAATGAGACAAGTTTCCTACGTTTTCGCGTAGGAAGTCTCATGCATGCAATGCTATGCACGAGGCCCGATATACGCTATCACGGTGGGCATAGTGGCTGAATATCGATCTAACCACGGACAAGCTCATTGGGCTGCGGTAAAGCATATATTCAGTACACGAAAAGGACTCGAGATTATAGGGTGACTTACCGTGCAGATAGTCTAATGCCTTTGGGTTATTCGACTCGGTTCCAATCGGCCGTGATGAGAAAAAGTCTACCTCGGGCTATGTGTTTACCTTGGGAGGTGGAACCGTATCTGGCGGAGTGCAAAGCGGCGATGCATTGCGGACTCTACCATGGAAGCGAATATGTAGCCACTTTGAGGCTGCTAAGGAGGCAGTATGGTTCAAGAACTACCTCGTGGATCTAGATGTGGTACTGGTTTTCCATGAGTATCATGGTTTCTTGTGATAACTTCGGTACAATGGGAAACTCGAAGGAACCACGGATCCACAAAGCAACAAATACATAGAGAGAAAGTACCATGTATCATACGAGAAATCGTTAGGCGAGGGACGTGGCTTGATTGCAAAAGATTGATCTGACGGATAACCTAGCGGATCCATTCACGGCTTTGCCGCAATAAGTCTCGTTGGGCGCGTTAGAGGACTTGAATTGCGCTAGATGGCACCGCTAAAGCCTGCCGCAATAAGTCTACGTCGGGCGCGTTAGAGGACTTGAATTGCGCTAGATGGCACCCGCTAAAGCTGCCGCAATAAGTCTCGTGGGGACATTAGAGGACTTGAATTCGCTAGATGGCACCCACTTAGAAAACTTTTGTATAAGTGGGAGAGGAAGTGATGGAGATGGTTTTGTTTGTAATAGCTAGTAGAGAGCCATTGTATACTTAAAGTTTGCTTTAGTATAAGTGGGAGATTGTTGGATTGTATCTTTGAGCAGTTTTGGTTGAGCTTGTATACAATGTTTCACAATGACATACACAATCTCTACTATCTGAAATGAATACTTGATTGCATATATATCTTTCTCTATACCGTAATATATAAGTGTAAAACCGAAAATTTAAAACTTTTTAGTGATGTTTGAATCACTTGAGTTGTGGTTCTTAGACCTTAATTATGTTTATGAAACCAATGAAGCAATTAGAATCGATTGGAGATCGAATACTAAAGAAATCAGCGATAACTAGTCATAGTCGGATTAGGGTTTCTGACGTAGCTTGAACATAGAATGAAGATGAAAATGAATCTCCGAGCGGTTTCATTTTAGAATCCTCTAGCGAAACATGTGAGAATACGAAGAATGAGAATTTCGAGACATCTTGCGGTCGATCTAAAACACTATTCTGAGCTAGGAACAACTTAGTCCGTGCTAATCGTAATAAATGATTATAACAACCAAAATCATGAAGGAATAATTTATTATGAATTTAGAGTTATAAGTCAATTTAGAAGGAATTCAGAAGAACTTAGCAAGCATGAGGGTAAAATATCAGAAAATAAATTGATCAAAACGACCCAAAACTCGAACTGGGTCTAAATATAAAATGCTTTATAAGACTCAAATTTTTGTAAGCTCAAAATTCAATAGAATTTAATGAGCATATTATTCAATCATAGACGTCGTTTTCATGATGACTGGAATTGACTTATCGAGCGCGTCCGAACCTGGTGAAATTTTATGAACATTAAAATAAGTCTTTTAAAGGCTATTTAATAAGATAGAACCTTAAGTTTCAAAATCGATCGAAAGTGCGTTAAAACTTAAAGAGTGGTATTAACGTACACCAAAGCAGGGTATATTTGACCAATCCACCTCCCAACTACCACGACCACCCCAAAATGGGAAGACCTCTAAGGTCTGCAATAAAGGGAGAAACGTTCATGGTCAGACCTCATTCACTTTACATTTGCTCTCGTTTCAATTCTCTCATTTTCAAACTCCAACACTAAATCCTCCTTCCTCAACCTCTCACACACTCAAATAATCCTTCTAAGACCATAGGAGGTATTATTCATCATCCTCTTCCATCCTAATGGAGTGGAATTTTATTTTGAATTTTTGGGTTTAAAAACATAGTTTGCTCCCATTTATTTCGTGACTTTTCAAATGCTCTTGAGCCATGAATGAAAAATTCTTAGAATGATGTTCTAAAGGCTACTGTAAAATTTCAGAATTTTGGAGCATTTTTATTTTTTATTTATGCTTTATTTCTTTTTAAATATGATAAAGCATGATTTTATGAATATTATTTGATATTGTTGCTTGTTAATGTATTATAAGCATGTAGAATAAATATGGTAATTTTCAGAATATTTTGGAATTTTCTTGTATTTGTTTGATTTTATTTGTTGAAAATAGTTGAGATATAGTGTTTAATATATGATATGAACATCATACATTAATCTTGAAAATTTTGAAACACTACTCCTATTTTTTCAAAATGGGCAGAATATATTTAGATATTTTAAGCCATTATTTGATTTTATTTGTTGGAAATAATAGGATATATGATGTTTAGAAATAATATGAACCTAATATGCATTGTTGGGAATTATTAAGCACATATGTAAAATATGTGTGAGGACAAAAAAATTCAAGCATTTGGTTCATATTATAAATATTAGTTGACATTTAATATTTACATAGTTTATTTCATATATAAACATATTGTGCGAATTAAATTTATTGAATATGTATATATATAAATGTGGAATTACGAAATGATTTAAAGATGAAAAGCATGGTTTAAAATTTTAATGCATGATATGGAGTGATATTTCATGTTTAGTATATGGTATAAGCATGATATAATTTTGTGGAATTTATTGAACACCAAGCTCACTAAATTGTGATTATCGAAACTTTGGACAATTTTAACCTATGGTTTAAAATTTTATATGATGATATTGAGTTGATAATTAAATTCTATAGTATGATAGGGTATAACATGATTTTATTGGAATTTATTGGATACATATACTAATTGTTGCTAATTATCGCGTAACAAAATTGACTAAGTATGAGTTCGATTCTAATGTTAAATGATGCTATGATAGTTAATTATAAACTTAGAATGAGTGGTTGTGATTAGGGTGGATGAATGGACACTTATGCACATTACACAGTATGTATTATGTTAGAAATTAGGGTTTTCTAATGCTTTAGTATAGTTTATATTTGTGTGAGGTATTGTTTGGTGTTGGATGTTTATGTTTATGTTGTGCCGACAAGCGAAACGAGACGTAAACAACATAATACTATATGCGAAATCGAGAATCGACCAATTTCAGATAACTAAGGCCAGGATAACGAGGAATCGAGTTAGACACAAATTAGGGTTTTATTAATGAAGGATACTCAGCGTGAGTTCTACGTTAGAAAAAAAGTCGAACTACTAACGTTAATATTCGAATAAGACGACTCGATCATCGATTGGCGGGGTAAACACATTCGATAATGAATAACGATTATCGACATGTAACCTCGGCGAGTTAAGTTAAATGACAATGCGTAATAAGAAACAGATTCGAACATAAGATGTCGATCACTTATGTCTCAGCCGAGTTAATATTCCGAAGTACTCCTTTATTCTTAGTACTAATTACTTACATGATAGCGATATGTCCACTGATTTGTAAGTCGATATTCCTCTTTTGGATGCTATCGTGCTAATCGACCGTGAACCGACATAACCTCTTGGGGCGTAACTATAATTGTTAAGTCAGTTGTGGCTGAGAATATCTATTACGAATCATGAATTTGATTACCGATAACCTATAACGTAACAACGTTATAATAAAACTAGGTTAAGAGTCGAGGATAGACTCGGAATATGTGATTCATAATTGAAGTTCGCTATGAGCGATGAGGTAATATAGCTTGAGGGTTGAGGATGTAAGATAATAGAAATTATCTTAAAACAATCACTAAAATCATAAAGAACCACAATTGGGAACTTTAAATTAAGTAATTTATAGCGACCATCGATCGATAGAAAAGAACACAAACGAGCTATTTTCTATGAAGGGTTCGATCGGGCGTAGTTCTTGAGGAAGGATACTAGCACTCTTTCTTTTAGAACCTTTAGCTTGGATTAGCGGTGGGCTTTCTTGAAACAAAATGATTATGCATAACTTTCAAGCATGATTTACAAAGCTTTATGAAATATTATCGCATAAGGTATTGTGTAAATATTTATGTTTGTTGTGTCCATATCACGAGGTTGATTGTCGAATGTGGGCGAGGTGGGTGGTATATGTGAATGAGTTGGTCACTAGCGTTAAAAAGAGTAGCGATGGGATCGACTTAGTTGAGGACTAACTTTCGGATTGTGTACGATGTGTTGTGTGTAGGTTAGCTACTCGACCGGTCGCGCGTGACTATGTGTGGATGGCCACCTCCATAGTCTTGTGAATGAATGAGCGTATGATTGATGAATGAATTACCGGATATGGAACAGCGTGATAAAATAGTTGACGACGCTTTGGAAAAATGATAAAATATTTGATAAGCTGAGTCTTTAACTAAAATCCTCATGTGGTATTGTGCGAATCGATAACTTTTGGTAAAGAAATTGTTTTCGACACGAGTCCTACTAAGTACTTTGTACTTACGCCACGTCTGATTTTTGATGTGCGAGGTTGAGCAAGGATCGATGATGGGTCTTGCGTGATGCGGAATCGATTGTTTTGTGACTAATTAGAAAGGTTTCTAGAACTTGGGCATGCATCGTCATATGCATGTCCACAGTATGCTTATGCCTAAACTATCATATTATTAATGTTTGATTATATTCCTTATTAGTATTGAATTGGAGTGTACTTTCGTGCTAAATTCTAGGTTGGGTTATGTTGAACCCAGAACCACTTTTGACAAGTCCTCTCGACTTGAGTTGGTATTGGATGGTTATCCCTTTTAACCTATCTATTAAGTAGTTGATTGGTTGATTGCCTTGATTAGCTATGTTTATATCCATTGCTTTATCATCACGGGTTGACGATCCGTATGATCCGGTACTTCATTGGAAAGTCGGGTCGTCACAAAGTGGTATCGAGCCCTTGTTAGCTCGAGCCTAGAAACCACTTTTCATGCCTAAGTTGAAAGTCAGTCAGAAATTATTTGTGTTTGGTACTCGCCTTGTACTCTCGTTTCGTATCGTTCTTTGCTCGCGGAAGAGTAACTATCTCGACTAAAGTTGTTTTGAAATGATGGAAGTATATGAAATGTGAATTGGAATTTCAATATTGTCTTGTTGGAAAATTGAAAATATTTTGGAAAGTGGAAATTTTGAAATTGAAAGTTGTTTCATTGATTGGTCATTAGTTTGAAGAGATTCTGAGGTTTAGGAACTTGGTAAATGAGTAAATGAGAATGTTGATTATCGCACAATAGTGTCGATCACGTGTTTCTTGTTGTATCGGACATGATGTAAATTATGTTTCCCAAGAACATAGACTCTTAAGGCGCGTGATCCTTTTGTGCCGAACTTAGTAGTGAGAACATAAGCATCCCGATTGGGAATACTAAGAAGGAGCGAGAACATAGAAATCTTAGGAATCACAATCGAGCGGATTCGATGATGAAAGCGCGAGTCTCGATGATGAGCGATTGCATAAGCGGAGTTCGCAATTACGGGTCCCAACCTCTCTGTGAAGGAATTAGAACACCGCGTGTTGCTCTGTCGTGGCATAAGTGAAAAGAATAAAAGTATAACGTTATGAAGGTATAAAAGAAATGATGAATCGTAAGTGCATAATGAGAGCGGATATGATGTGATACTATAGCGTGAGTAGAAGTAAGGAATCGAGACCGATAAGATGGGGTGATCACGCTGCAGAATGCTGAGCATGAGCGTTTGATGCATCCTAGGAACCATGGTCTCTTCCCAAGACAGAACCATGAAAGTAGTTTCATAAGAACTTAGGAATATAAGATGGTTAGGACGGTTTTACGACTAGGCTCTTTATCTTCATAGAGTCACGCTTGAGGAGGTGGTACCTCCTAGCCGTTCGACCAGATGTCATGGTAAAAGACATCGGAGTTCCCGCTCATTTTATGCGTCATTGGGCTCGCACATGCCGTGGTGCGTCGCATTATGCGCGTTGTGCTTGCGATCATACCACGCCGATCCGATTGCGAGGATATGCGCGTGAGATATCGGCGTTACAATCTATCAATCGTAGAGAGCTTGATCTTAGAGGCGGACTTGCCCATTTGTCGATCTCTTAACTAAATATTCATGATATACGAGACTCACATGGACCATATCCTCCGGCGGGTAGACCCTAGCGTAATAGAGATTCCGGTAAGCCGCTTAGGAGGTGTCTTGACCGCATCGATGGAACATAATTCTTGCGGTATGCAGAACATGTTCAAGCTGGACCTTCCATCACGATAATTCACCTTCTGGTCCTACCACTCAATAGGATTCGAGCCCGTCATTGCCGGGACCATCGCCAAATCATTCGTACCGCACTTCCGTCTACGCCCCGCGCCCGGACCTCGTGCCCCGATAATGTAGAGTTGAGCGATTCATGATGCCTAGCGCATCTTGTGAGAGAAACATGTGCCCGTCTTCAGCTTCTCCATTTCCGTACGCTATG